>JAUPFP010000009.1:2511960-2764460 GCA_036925085.1 Brachycybe producta | reverse complement strand
TGTACACAATGGGTGAAACTTGAGAGTGAGATGAGATTGTCCAGGTGCCTAATACCATGTAAATCGACATATTGTTTGTTTGCCCTTCACAAGGCTCTGTAGAACACGTTTATTATTTAAATGCATTTAAATTATCAGGTGTCTACTAGTATACCTAGTACACACATAAGTTAAATGAATTCAAATTAAATGTGTTTAGGTGAATTATACGGAATCCAGTTAAGAACATGAACCCAAATAAAAATTGACTTTTATTATTAATATTTTAAATTGAAATACTAAATCAATATTTTGTCAATAGTTTAGATATTTTATATTTAAGTATTAACTCAATATTTTCAGATTAACAACTGAATAAATTGAATTCGACATATTGTTTGTTTGTCCTTCACAGGGCTCTGTAGAACACGTTTATTATTAAAATGCATTTAAATTATCAGGTGTGTGTACTAGGTATTACGTTTTGATAGGACAAAAGTTTCCTTAAAATGCTTTGTCCTACTCTTTGTAGGACAATTAACAGGCATCTGTAGACCAGCTTCAGAATTTCTTTGGCTCCGCCCTTTTTATGAGCCTCATCAATTTCTAATTGGTTTGTTACTAGGTCTGAAGTCACATACTCCGCCCTTTTTTATTTCTAATTGGTTGATATTTGGTCTGACGCTTATAATAGGGCGGAGCCAAAGAAATTCTGAAGCTGTCTACAGATGCCTGTGGACAATTGGCAATTGTAGACCAAAAAAGGCCTACTGGCCATATGGGCAGTAGGCCTTTTTTTTTTTTTAAAAAAAAAACAAGCTATTCACGGAATATAAACACAACAAAATCTGTAAGACTTTGGTGTGGTTTTTCTTTGAAATAAAAATAAAGATAAAACAAGTTGGTTTATGTCATGATTGTGACGTAATAGAGGTTCATTTTTTTTTTGTTGTTGTTGGCTTCAAATGATTTAAAAGGGGGCCTGGTGAGAAATTTTTCCACACACACACTCAAAGAGATTATAACTATAACAACGACTTATTTCTTGTCCCCTTTTAGAAGAAG
The DNA here is from genome assembly GCA_036925085.1 of Brachycybe producta. NCBI lineage: Eukaryota > Metazoa > Arthropoda > Diplopoda > Playtdesmida > Andrognathidae > Brachycybe > Brachycybe producta. Next base: position 2,763,416 of record JAUPFP010000009.1, on the reverse strand, counting down.
AGAGAAAGAGAGAGCATCTTTTTTTTAAATTTTATTTGAATATTTTTAATCTTAATTAAGTTATAATTATACTTTATTATAATTATTATGGATCAATGTTCTGCTCAGAAATTTTCTAAGATGCACAGTGGACTCACAAAATTTGCGTAAGTTTGTAATTAATAATTAGTATTTTTTTATAATTAATATTGGATGTTTATTTATGGTGGCTCGCGAGCCACCTATACGTAGCTCTTAACTGAATCATTATTAGAATCTTATAGAAATAATTATATTTATTGTCATTTTTATTATACTAGAAATTGTTGATATATTTCAATTTTGATATAAATTGAGAGAAAAGACTAAAAGAGTTAAAGAACGTCAGTGTCTTAAATGCTGGATGCTTGAGATCTAACTTGCAATCATTTATAATTTTTGTCATTTTTTTTATACTAGAAATTACTAATTTATAATTCTTGTCAATTTTTTTATACTAGAAATTGCCAATTTGTAATTTTTGTCAATTTTTTATACTAGAAATTATTACTAATTTATAATTTTTGTCAATTTTTTTATACTAGAAATTGCCAATTTGTAATTTTTGTCAATTTTTTATACTAGAAATTATTACTAATTTATAATTTTTGTCATTTTTTAAACTAGAAATTGCTAATTTATTTCAATTTTGATAGAAATTGAAAAAAAAAAAGAGTTAAGGAAAGTCAGTGTCTTAAATGTTGGATGCTTGAGGTCTAACACTCAATGGGTTGCAGTTTCCTTGAGTGTTTTTGTGACTTTTGAGAGTTAGCACTGAAAAGCAAAGAATAAATAGGTGTTTTCTTGAGTGTCTCTATACCCTTAAGAACAAGTTGTCAAGAAGAAGACAAAACAATTGTCTTCTGCGGTTCTTCTCAAGAATTAAGAAACATTCTTAATCAAGATGGATGAAAATCATAAATTGTTTTAAAAAAAAATTATTTTTTTCAAAAAAAATCGGATTATTTTTTATTGAAATTAGATTTTTATTTATTTATTTTTTTTAAATTTCATAAAATTGCTCTTTAACGACAAAGTGTTCACTGTATTTATTCACCTGTTAAAGCACATTATTATAAGAAATTCATTATTTTATAAAATAGAAAAGAAATTTAATTTTTTAATATAAAATAATTAAAATAAAATTATGAAAATTGTGTTGAATCACAATTTTCATAATTTTGTTTTTATTTTTATTTTTATTTTTTTAAAAAAAAGTGAATTTCTTTTCTCAAATCGTCATTTAATAAAAAATATAATTGGGAACACCATAAATTATCAATTTTTATGGTTTTGACATTTTTATTTTATTAAATCAAGTAGTTTAAACACAGGCAGTTCTGTCCAGCACTAAAATTTCGTTTGATCCGCCCTTTTATGACATCAGACCAAGTAACAAACCAATTAGAAATAAAAGGGTGGGGCAAACGAGATTTTAGTGCTGGGTTGAACTGCCTGTGTTTAAATCAATTCACCCGGCATTCAATTGACTTTGAGCAATTAAGTATTCCGTATTCATAATCCTCACAAGTGCGAGGAATCCCTTAGAAAGCACGCCTAACTTTTCAAGAGTCAAGACACACTCATTGAGCATATACTCTTTGCCTCTTTTTCCAATTTGTGCGCATCCTTCCATCCTCTCAATAGTAAAGAAAATTTCAGTGAGCCCATCTAGCTTCTTATGCATTTATTTCCATTCTCTCAAGGGTTACGACAAACTCAAGAGAGCACTGTTGACTCTCAAGGGGTTGAGAGACATAAAAGTGCTCTTGTTTCATTTTTTATCTTGTGGATCTTTCCTTTTGAACACTCAACTTTCATGTAGCAAGAGACACTTGAAGCAGAGCACTTAAGGTTACTTTATAAGCAATAGCACTCTTGTGTGTCTGCTTCTCAAGGAAAAGTAACACCAGTGGCACTTATATCATGTAAGAATCATCTCAAGGGCGAGGAATCACTTAAGAGAGCACAACTAACTTTCAAGGGCCAAGAAACTATTGTGTGCAGCCTTGGCTCCCAATTTGAATAAGCCATCTATAGCCTCTTTTGCATTTATTTGCATCCATTGTTGACTCTCAAGGGTTAGAAAAAAACAAGTGACATGTGTTCTTGTTTCATTTTCTCTAGTGTTCTTACTATTGAGCACTCTTAAGAGGCTACTTCGCAAAATTACTTCGAAAAATCTCCGCAAAGGGCGCTAGCATCGTTTTTTTTATTAAGCCCATACACCCTATGTTAAAGAAAAAAATGTTAATTTTTAAAATACACAGTCGCGACAATGTTTATTTTTCATATTTAAAGTTGTCTAATATTTGCTGATCGAGTGATTGTATGACAAAAAATTGGTAAGTGCGGTTCTATTTTTAAAAAAAACTATTTCAAACTATTTCTAACTCTTATGTTAAACTCCATTGAGTACGCTCAAATAAGAAGAAAAAACATACATTAAAATGCTCGTAAAAATACCTAAAAAATAATTTTAAAAAACCAGAAAAAATTCAGTACGTGCGCCAACGTGTTGGCTTCACTGTGGTTTAATTGTGGTTTTTTAAAATTATGTTTATGTATTTTTACGAGCATTTTAATGGATGTTTTTTTGCTTACGAGCGCGTACTCAATGAAGTTTAATGTAAGAGTTAGAAATTCGCAATTTTGAAATAGTTTTTAAAAGTAGAACGGCACTTACTAATTTTTTGTCATTCTATCACTCTATGAGCATATATTTAAGGTGCACATTGCACTTTGAAAACTTAATATTGGACAACTTTAAATATGAAAAATAAACATTGCCGGTGCGACTGCTGTCTATTTTAAAAATTAACATTTTTTATTTAAGATTGGGTCTATGGGCTCAATAGAAAAACGATGTTAGCGCTCATTGTGGAAATTTTACGAAGTAATTTTGCGATGTAGCCTCTTCAGTGCCCAGTGCCCACTGTGCTTCTTGAATCTTGAGAGCAAATTGCACAACAGTCTGAGAAATGCTCCTTGCTGAGTTCAATGGGTGGTGGTGGTGGTGGTCATCTGAACATTCTGAACCCAACAACCATTGTGATTTGTAAACAATCGCTCAGACAATGGAAATATTTCTTAGAAATATCATTTCGGGAGAAAAAAAAATTTAAGAAAAGCCATTTGGTGCAGACAAGGGTGGGGTTTTTTTTTTTCTTATTCTCCTTTTCTTAAAAAAACATAAGGAAGAAGCTACGTGATGAAGACCACGTACTAAGTCGGACATCAACACCTGTCCCTCGTAAAAAAACACCTTGAAAAATAATGAGAGCAGTTATTTAACGAAAATGCAACTGTAGACGTCACCACAGCTCAAAACAAGCCTGTCTCCCTTTTGACGATTTAAAACATCTTTGCCAATGAAATGACGTCAGAAATAAATAACTTCGTCTATCTCAAAATTTTCCAGTTATCTTATGAATAAAATTTAAAGTTTTTCTTTTTCTCTCTCAACAATTGTTTTAATAAAACAAAAAATATTAATTACATGTTGCAAAATTCTAAAAATAAGTTTCAAATGAGACATTGCATTATTATACATTGTAAATACAGATGATGATGTTGCAAATAAGTCGTTGAATATAATTTATTAAACATCATTAAAACTTTTATTTAGGTTTTGTTTTATGTGACTTGTATTGACTGACTGTTCAAAAAGTTGGATACTCTTTTTTTTTTACTTTCTGTTATTATTGTGTCTGGAGAGTAGAAAAAAAAACCTCCCACAGTTTTAATATTGTGCGAGACTTATACCTTGTACACACCATGATTTAAATGAAATCAAATTAAAGGTGTTAATTCCTAGTACACACACCTGATAATTTAAATGCATTTAAATAAGAAATGTGTTCTACAGAGCCTTGTGAAGGACAAACAAACCATATGTCAAATTCAATTTATTCAGTTAATAATCTGAAAATATTGAGTTAATACTTAAATATAATATTATAAACTATTGACAAAATATTGATTTAGTATTTCAATTTAAAATATTAATAATAAAGTCAATTTTTATTTGGTTCATGTCCTTAACTAGGATTCCGTATAAATTCACCTAAACACATTTAATTTGAATTCATTTAACTCATGTGTGTACAAGGTATTAAGCGAACTATACGGAATCCAGTCAAGGACAAGATCCAAATAAAAATTGACTATTAATATTTTAAATTGAAATACTAAATCAATACTTTTGTCAATAGTTCATAAATTTAAGTATTAACTCAATATTTTCAAATTATTAACTGAATAAATTGAATTTGACATATTGTTTGTTTGTCCTTCACAGGTCTCTGTAGAACACGTTTATTATTTAAATGCATTTAAATTATCAGGTGTGTAATAGGTATTAGAGTGTTTTATATATTGAGACCACTTTCTTTTTGGAGTGATTCTAGATAGTTATATCCTCTCAGATTCCTCTGAGTGTGTTCTGAGGATAAACCTAAATGTAATGATGCTATAAACTAGTACCTCCATTACTCATTTGTAAGGCAAAATAATTAATGATTGTTTAGAGGCTAGATTTATCCTAGATTTCACTTATAATTAAAGCCTCTATGTTTGCAAAAAAAAAATTAGTTTTTTTTTTCTTTACTCATTAGTAGGGTTCGGATTTTTATGCAGTATCATGCAAATGTTTCTCAATCTGCGGCCCAACAATTGTTTGTTTTTTTCAACAAAAGCACTGATTAGAGGCTAGAATTCCAGCCGTTTTGATTAGTAAAAAAAACATAACTGCAGTTACTTTAATAATGATGATGATGAGGTTGATTACTTCACAATTGGCTCTTGAGCCACAAACTGAGAAACATTTGGCTTGATATTTGCATAAATATCCGAGCCCTACACATTAGTAAGGCAACCAAAAAGAATGAGTTTTTCACTAAAAAAAAAACCCTGGCGAAAAGCTAAAATTCAGAGGCTTAAAGAAGTCATCCTAGTATCTAAAACTATTCTTGATCGGACTAGAATAGTGCTTTATCTAAATCAAGGCACCGTAAAGTAAGAAGCTAGAGTTCTTTCTAGTCTAAGCAAAAATGGTTTTAGATACTAGTTTGACATATAGCCTCTAACCAGGTTCCTTGACTGAAAAACACATTTTTCTGGTTACCTTTTACTTATTAGTAAGAAAAGACTCAGACTTGAAAGTGGCTGGAGAGCAAACACCTGCCTCAGAACAAGCAATTAGAAAACGGGATGAACAGAAGTTGGCTCCGCCCTTTTTATGACGAACGCAACTTCTAATTAGTTGGTTATGTAGTCTGACGTCACATTCTCCGCCCTTTTCAACGTCGAACCACACAACAAACCAATTAGAAGTTGCCGGTCGTCATAAAAAGGGCGGAGACAACTTCTGTTCATCCCGTTTTCTAATTGCCTGTGCCTCAGATGCCTCAGGTGTCTCAGTGAGTTCAATGGGAACTCTCTCATTCTCATTATTTGTTGAGAGCACTTTCTAATATTGAGCTGCTAGTTTGTTATTTTTAAATTTAGGTCTCTACTTTCAAGACACAAGGCTCTCAACATAAAATGAGAAAGACAGAGAGCTCTCAAGAGACTATACACACTAATTTAAACTTTTAGTGGATTGCCACATTACACCTGAGGCAGGTGTTTGCTCTCAAGGCACTTTCAGAGTCTCAGAGAGTCTATTTTCTCATTAATAAGGTGTTTCGTTTGCCATCTGTACATTTGAGTCTTAACTCTCAAAATTCACTTCAGAGGAAGAGTACTTTTTGGAAAACATACAAAAGGAAGTGAACACCGGAGATTACAGGCATTTAGAAATCGGGAAGAACTTCAGTTGGCTCCGCCTTTTTTATGACGACCGGCAAAATCTAATTGGTTGGTTATGTAGTCTGACGTCACATGCTCCGCCCTTTTCATAGTAAACACTGTTATTTTTCAACAGTTGAAATTTTCACTGAATACAAAATTTTGCCACAGTGGGTGAAAATTTTAACTTTTTGAACTGGTGAAAACGTTGTTGGTTGGTTGTGGTTGTGGTTCAACGTTGAAAAGGGCGGAGCATGTGATGTCAGACTACATAACCAACCAATTAGAAGTTGCTTTCGTCATAAAAAAGGGCGGAACCAAGTGAAGTTCTTCTCGATTTCTAAATGCCTGTCTGGACTCTGTAGATTACACTCGACATTAAAACTGTGACACAGGTGTTTGCTATCAAAACACAGTAACAGACAGTATGTTTGCAAGTTTAAAATTTAGCCCTTGGGAGCTCGCTCTCATAGTAACTCGCTCTAATAAGCATTAAAGGCCCTCCTGCCATTTGGCTAAAGGCCTATTATACATCAGCTCTCCCCGTTCTCTGAGTGGAGTACACAAATATGTCTCAATATGTAACCAATATGTCTCAAAGTAGGCTACACAATATGTCACATTTCTTCAGTCGGGGGTACTCGGGGGTACTGGAATACCACTGCCAAGGCAAACCATAGCAACTCAAGAGCTTAACCGGCTGTCCTCCATGACCTCCTCTGCCTCAAATGGATACTTGTGTCCAGTCTCATAGTGCAGACAATTAGAAATCGGGACGAACAGAAGTTGGCTCCTCCCTTTTATGACGACCGGCAACTTGTAATTGGTTTGTTGTGTGGTTCGACGTTGAAAAGGGCGGAGCATCTGACGTCAGACTACATAACCAACCAATTAGAAGTTGCCGGTCGTCATAAAAAGGGCGGCGCCAACTTCTGCTCGTCCCGATTTCTAATTGCCTGTTCTCATAGTATGCTGTGAGTACTTTCTCAAAGTATATAAAAATGACAAAGCATATCAGTTGTGAGCAAAGTGATAGCTGAAAGTGTCTTGAGAGCAAACAACTCAATTAAGGCCCCTGACACACACAGGCGACTTTTGAAAGACTTTTTGGACACAAAAAGAAGTCGAAAGTCGCGAAAGGTGTCGTTGCAATGTATTTTTCTATGGAAAGACACCACCTTAGGCACACAGGCGACTTTTGAAAGACTTTTTGGACACAAAAATAGGTCGAAAGTCTCGAAAGACTTTTTGGACACAAAAAGAAGTTGAAAGTCGCAAAAGGTTTTTTCTATGAAAAGACACCAACTTTGACACACAGGCGACTTTCGATAAATTCATAAATGAAAAAAAAAATGAGATTTCGACGACACCTCCCCCCCACACCCGCGACTTTCGACTTCTTTTCGTCGCCAAAAAGTCTTTTAAAAATCACCTTTGTGTTTCAACCCTAAGGTAAAATGTGGCAGTGAATTTATAGTATTTTCTGATTTTTTTAAAAAATACTGGAAGGTGTATAACAATGTTTTTTTTTTGTCTGTTCATTTTCAGTTTAATCATCAGATTACCACAACCAGTTCATCTGATTGTGTTAATCACAGTCATCTATTTGGGATTTTTACTGATGCCAACTAAATCTGAGCCTCAACTCCATGAACCCTATGCTCTCACTAGCATGGTTTATGTCGGTTGCTTTGCAGTACATTTTGGAGCACAAATGTGGATGACATTTGTCTCAGGTTGGACAAACACATTCACTTAATCATCTTTTTGTTATTTCTAGAAAGCAACTTTAACAAAAAAAATACTCTGAAGTTTTTTTTTTAAAAAAACTAGAATAGTATACGATTATGCTAGAAGTATTTTTATGACGTTACCTTTTAAAAAATAAACGGTTTTATAGTAATTTAAAAATTATTTTTTTAAAATAAATGCAAAGTGTCCCAAACAAACAATATACACACACACACTTTGGTGACGTGTTTATTTGGTTAAATTTAGTTTAGGTAACTTTAGAATTAAGAGCCTAGATCCACGTCCATCTTGTTGTTTTGAGCAGACGACAACGAGACAAATGAGTGTTCTTATATAGTGTTACTAAAACTGAAAGAAATCGCCTCACAATCGCTCAATTCAAATACAGTAAAGCGCAAAATGCAATAAAAAGTATTGTTCTTCACGTGCTCGATTTATATAATTTTTGAAAAGGTCCTTCTATTTTTAAACAAGGTTCAAAGTCGTTCGTTTTTTCAACCCCATGTTAAATCCCATAGGATCAAAAACCGTCCCACAAACATTTGAAAAACTCTCGTTAAAACTGATTTAGAACAATAACAAAATAATTAGCACATACATTCATGTATTGGCTTCACGATGTTTCCTTTTTATAAATTTTGAAAAGGTTCTTCTATTTTTTAATAACGTTTAAAATCGTACGTTTTTTAACTCCATGTTAAGTCCCATAGGAGCAAAAAACCGTCACCCAAACATTTGAAGAACTCCCGTTAAAAACAACTCAGAACAATAACAAAATAATTATTACGTGCATTAATCTACTGGCTTCACAATGTTTTCTTTTTATAAGGTTAGCACGCGAAATTATTTTTCTATTAATTATTATGTGACTTCGAACCGGGAGAAAAAACGTTAAAAAACGGTTTTTCAATCAAACAACGATCGCAGCGCCTACATTCGGAGAAATTTTGAACTAAACGATGTATCTAGCCTCTTAAGACTGTTTCCATTTGGGTGAAAATTTGAACTTTTTGAAAATTTCAACTGGTTAAAAATACGAGCACACGTGGCTTTTGCCTGTTATAGTGAATAGGCGGGGGCCATGTGTATTGTATTTTTCACCAGTTGAAATTGTTAAAAAAAAGTTGAAATTCTCACCCCAGTTAAAATAAGGCATTATTTCCATTGGGGTGAAAATTTGAACTTTTTGAAAATTTCAACTGGTGAAAAATAGAACGCACGTGACCTTCGCCTATGATAGTGAATGGTTGGGGGCCACGTTTCTTCTATTTTTCACCAGTTGAAATTTTCAAAAAGTTCAAATTTTCACCCCAATGGAAATAATGCCTTGTTTTCACTGGGGTGAGAATTTCAACTTTTTTGACAATTTCAACTGGTTAAAAATAAGAGCACACATGGCCTTTTTGCCTGTTATAGTGAATAGGCGGGGGCCATGTGTATTGTATTTTTCACCAGTTGAAATTGTTAAAAAAAAGTTGAAATTCTCACCCCAGTTAAAATAAGGCATTATTTCCATTTGGGTAAAAACTTGAACTTTTTGAAAATTTCAACTGGTTAAAAGTAAGAGCACACATGTCCTTTTTGCCTATTATAGTGAATAGGTGGGGGGTCATGTGTGGTGTATTTTTCACCAGTTGAAATTGTCAAAAAAGTTGAAATTCTCATCCCAGTGAAAACAAGGCATTATTTCCATTTGGGTGAAAATTTGAACTGGTGAAAAATAGAAGAAACGTGGCCCCCACCCATTCACTATCATAGGCAAAGGTCACGTGCGTTCTATTTTTCACCAGTTGAAATTATCAAAAAGTTCAAATTTTCACCCCAATGAAAACAAGGCCAAAAAGTTCAAATTTTCGCCTCGATTGAACCAAGGCATACGAGTGAATGTTACAATAAAGATTATAATTATGTAAAATCATCATTACATGTTTTATTTCTAAATGACGCATTATCATAACAAGCATACAACATAACCTTGTAATACCTTGTACACACATGAATTAAATGAATTCAAATTAAATGTGTTCAGGTGAATTATACGGAATCCAGTTAAGGACATGAACACCAAATAAAAATTGACTTTATTATTAATATTTTAAAATTGAAATATTAAATCAATATTTTGTCAATAGTTCATATATTAGATTTAAGTAATTCGCTCAATATTTTCAGAATATTAACTGAATAAATTGAATTCGACATATTGTTTGTTTACCCTTCACGGGGCTCTGTAGAACACGTTTATTATTTAAATGCATTTAAATTATCACGTGTGTACTAGGTATAACAGTCACAAAAGTAAATTACAAAACATTATTATGACAAATATTGTCATGTGACTTGCCATTGACTTGTGTATACATAAAATAATATTAACAGTCATAAAAGAATAGTGCGCAAGCAATGACACCCATAAGGTGCGATTGTCACAAGTTTGTGACTTCTTTTCTGCAATTCCCTGCGTTTTTTTTAAACAAATTTTGATATTTTACAAACAAAAAAAGTGCAAGTTATAAACAGCTTAAAAAAAATTCCCATTGAATAGACTTAAAAAATACAGGGTGTGAGACCTTTGAATAAACACAAACCACACATGGAAAAAAAAAACACGTGAGAATTAAATACGTGCCGCACAGATGCAGACCTTATTTTCTCTTATTTATTTGATGATATCAATCAATCAGGACGTCAATCGACAACTTTTTTTTTCTCTTTCTCTCCCCCCTCTCTCTCTCACTTTCTCTCTCTCTCCCTCTTTCTCTCTATCTCTCTCTCTTTTAAACTTTATAATCTAAGCCAAGGTCCCACATGCAGAAAAAAAACACGACTGAAAATAGAATTTATTTAATACCTTTTATCTACGCTTGAGCTAAATGTGTCGTTAAATCTGACGCACGTTATTACTTAAGGTGGCTTTATAGATATTTATTTTGCTTTTGTCTCCACAAATGGCGAGAATCCAGTGGCGAATGCTACGCACCATAGACGTTTTTTTTGTAAAAAAAATATTTGAATGCAAAAACGTCATGCGAACGTTTTTTTTTTTTTTAGAAACAACATTATGAAAAAATTCAAATTGTTTTGAAGACTAGAATGGTAAAAGATTATGTTAAACGTTTAATCATGGCAATATCTTAAAAAATATAAACATTTTATAATTCAGTTTGTTGTTCCATTGAAAATTTCATGAAAAACTATTTTGCGTCTTTTTCAAACTGTCAGAAAAAGTTTATTTTAAGAGATATCATCATAAAAAAAAACTTTTAGCAATGTCTCCAACTATTCTAGTTTCTAAAACACTTCGAATTTTGTCATAATGTTTCTCCTGAAAAACGTTCACTTAAAAAATATAGGGGTGGAGGGAGAGAGACTTATAGAACGTAATAGCCACTGTAGTGGCGCCATCTGGGGGAGATGAAAACAAAATATTCTCTTTAGCAACTTTATGGTGGTGGCTGAATAGCTGAACTATCAGAAATACTAAATCAATATTTTGTTACACTCTCCCATTATTATTATTATATATATAATATCCCAGGTCTGTGTGTGTGTGTGGAGTAACAAAACCATTGAAGCACGTCGGAATTTATATAAATTTGAATAAATGAATCGTTTTTTTTCTCAAGGTCAACTATATGTTGAACTCTTCCTTTGGAAAGTGTAGAAGGGGGAGAGAGAGAGAGAGAGAGAAAAGTGAGAGGGGGTGAGGGGAAAAGTTTGGAAAGTGTAGAAGGGGAGAGAGAGAGAAAAGTGGGAGGGGGTGAGGGGAAAAGGTTGGAAAGTGTAGAAGGGGAGAGAGAGAAAAGTGGGAGGGGGTGACTGAAATTGAAATGAAAGGAGTAAAAAAAGGAAAAAAAACGATGCGCATGCGCACAATTGCCTGTGAATTTTGCTCCCGTCATATATATAATATCCCAGGTCTGTGTGGGTATCTATCTGTCTCTGAAGTAACGCTGTACAATCATTGAAGCACGTCGGAATTTATATAAATTTGAATAAATGAACGGCTTTTTTTCTCAAGGTCAACTACCGTATATGTTGCACACTCGATCCCCATCCAAGAACCCCATGATATTAAATTGGAGAGGGGGAAAAGGTTGGAAAGTGTAGAGGGGGGAGAGAAACGTGGAGGGAGGAACAAGGGGGAGGGGTGACTGAAATTGAAATGAAAGAAGTAAAAAACGAAAAAACGACGCGCATGCGCACAACCCCCACTAGTATTTAAATACAAATTTAATATACAGGGTGTCCATAAAGTTTTTCCCTGATTACAAAAATCCACTGTACATAAACACTATGCAAAGTACAAAGCAAACGGTTTTCAGCGCCGCCTGGACTGTTTACGGGCTGGAAAACCGGGCAGGAAAAAAACTTTTGAGTGTGGCTACAAATAGGTGAAAACCGTTTGCTTTGTATTTTGCATAAATAGTTTGTGTACAGTGGATTTTTGTAATCAGGGAAAGATTTTATCGACACCCTGTATTTAAATATTAACTCAATATATGGAGATAAATGAATTTTAAATGAATTTAACGTTTTAGGTGTAGATAAGATTAAATTTAAATACTGTATGCAAATATTTATTTAAAAAAGTTGAAATTGTTTCATCTTTTTCTCAAAAATGTCCTTGAAATGTTTTTTTTCTTCTTCTTCTATTGTAATGTGTGAGAACACTGAAACGCGAAGAAAAGCAGAAATGTTGCAGATTTTTTTCTTCTTCTTTCCAAATGCTGTTTCTATTTTCGACTTTTTTCCACAACTGTGGGATCTAGGCCTTGCTGTCGAGTCACGTGGTTTTTGCCTCAATGACATCCCATTATCAAATTGATACTTGATGTCAAATAGAGAAAGTTTATTGAGTTCGATAAAGGAAACCGAACCTTTGAGAGAGAGAGAGAGAGAGAGAGAGAGAGAGAGAGAGAGAGAGAGAGAGAGAGAGAGAGAGAGAGAGAGAGAGAGGCCTAAACAAATTCAAACAACATATTGTTTAAATAAGATAGAAATACACGGGATGTGGTGGTGGTGGTGGTCTGCAGATTTAATTCTCAACTAATTTTTAATTGAAATTATATTTATTCGTCCTTCTCAAGTGAGGAAACAAAAGGTGGTTTGCAACTTACTGCAACTTGCAAAAGTTGCTAATCACTTGAGAGTGATATTGTTTTTTTTTAAAAAAAGTTGAAAACACAACCAATAAAGTATGCTGATAGCAACTATTAAAGAGAGTCGGTAGGGTTAGAAATTGTTTTAAAAAAATCTTTTCTTGAGAGGCACCTTCCAAGACACTTGGTTGTCTTGAGAGGCACCTTCCAAGACACTTGGTTGTCTTGAGAGGCACCTTCCAAGACACTCGGTTGTCTTGAGAGGCACCTTTCAAGACACTCGGTTGTCCTGAGAGGCACCTTCCAAGACACTCCGTTGTCTTGAGAGGCACCTTCCAAGACACTCCGTTGTCTTGAGAGGCACCTTCCAAGACACTCCGTTGTCTTGAGAGGCACCTTCCAAGACACTAGGTTGTCTTGAGAGGCACCTTCCAAGACACAAGGTTGTCTTGAGAGGCACCTTCCAAGACACAAGGTTGTCTTGAGAGGCACCTTCCAAGACACAAGGTTGTCTTGAGAGGCACCTTCCAAGACACAAGGTTGTCTTGAGAGGCACCTTCCAAGACACTCGGTTGTCTTGAGAGGCACCTTCCAAGACACTCGGTTGTCTTGAAAGGCACCTTCCAAGACACTCGGTTGTCTTGAGAGGCACCTTCCAAGACACAAGGTTGTCTTGAGAGGCACCTTCCAAGACACAAGGTTGTCCTGAGAGGCACCTTCCAAGACACTCGGTTGTCTTGAGAGGCACCTTCCAAGACACTCGGTTGTCTTGAAAGGCACCTTCCAAGACACTCGGTTGTCTTGAGAGGCACCTTCCAAGACACTCGGTTGTCTTGAAAGGCACCTTCCAAGACACTCGATTGTCTTGAGAGGCACCTTCCAAGACACTTTTTTGTCTTGAGAGGTAACTTTCAAGATACTCAATTGTCTCGAGAGTAAACTTCCAAGATACCTACCTACCCATCACATGAAAGTAGTCTTAACAAAAGTGAATTATCTTTGTTCAAAATCTTGAGACATTTAAAATAAATATTCAATTTAACTAATTTAACTTCTGATTTTTAATTTCATTACAGGTATCGTGCTGTTCTTTACAATTCCTCGCTACATATTTGGCCATGTACAAAAACAGTTGTTTCCAAAGTACTTCTTACTGAACACAGTACTCAGTTTTGCGACGCTGGCCACATTCTTACGACACTATCCAACCAACTCATGGACATTCTCGCAAAAATTTCAAGTGAGAACAACCACTGCACACAATTTGCTTATCAGAAAATAACAGAAGAAGTTAATTCAAGCACTTTGCTAAAAACGGTTATGAGGCCATGTATAGCATAAAGGTGGCTTTATAGATATTCATTTTGCTTTTTTTATCCCTTACAGGCGCCACTGCAGTGGCTAATGCTATGCTTTATAGACGTTTGTGTGAAATTTGGATGCAAGAACGTCAAGGAAACGTTTTTTTTTTAAAGCAACATTATGATAAAACTCAAATTGTTTTCAAAACTAGAATGGTAAAAGATTATGCTAAAAGTTTTTTCATGACAATATCTTAAAAAATAAACAAATTTATAGCAGTTTTACAATTGACATTTCATGAAAAACTATTTTCGCCTTTTTTCAAACTGCCATAAAAAGTTTATTTTGAAAGATATTATCATGAAACAACTTTTAGCATTATCACCAACTATTCTAGTTTCTTAAACACTTTGAATTTTTTCGTACTGTTTCTCCTGAAAAATGTTCGCTTGAAAAATATAAGTTTTCTCAAAACCACGGGTTCCTATAGAACATACCGGCCAAAGCAGTGGCGCCCATCCTAGTTAAAGAAAACAAAATAAATATCTATAAAGCCACCTTGATAAATCACGACTGGTATCAACCGTCAACAATGGGGTTTTATATTTTCAGGTTTTGACAATGCATTGTCTATGCTGCACTTGGACTCTTGTCCCTCTGCCATAGGCCTTTATGGCTGCTTGCAGAGTAATTTTTCAAATTCAAATACCGTCAACGTCATCTAACGTCAACCCCCCCTTTGGAATGATTCATTTACACTTCTAGTTTTTAAAACACTTTCAATTTCGTTTTAATTTTGCTTGCAAAATATAAAAATGTTGTGGAAGTTTAAATAAAAGTTAATCATTTTCTTTTTGCTTTTCTACTTTTTAAGGCTTGGGTTTTGTCAGTTTGTTTTTTAATCGAACTCTCGACCCGACTCTACGTCGTTCCACCCCTCATCGAAACCCTAACGACACGGATGGAGCTCGAACAAGAGGCCGGAGTCGGACATGAAATTGGACGTCACGAGCCGGGAAAACTCAAACATTGTCCACATTACATGAGTTTACATAAAAAATTCCGTAAACTTCATGGGGTTTGTGCCGCAGCCAACCTGGCCGCCGTCGCATGCAGTGGAATTCATCTTTATCATTTGTCAACGAAGTTGTGCGCAACGCTTTAACGATTAATTCATTTTCAAAACTCTTCTCATTAATAGTCTTAATTAAATTTGTGTTTTATTTTTGTGTGTCGTTATTTATTTTTATTTAATCACTTTTTTTTTCTCTTTCTCTCTCTTAAATTCAGGTTTTTTTGTATTTAATAATATTATTATTGCACATTTTTTAATGTAGTTTCAACCAGTTTCCAATTTTTATTGTCATTTTTTTTTTTGTATTGTAATATTTATCATTTTTATTTTATTTTTTCTCAATGGGTTTCTTTGTATAAAAGTTCTTAAGATAAATAATATCTGTTATATAATGGAATATTATTCAAGTTTTTGCTAATCGGATTAAAATTGTCAAATTTGATTATCTGTTTCTTATAGAATTTTATTTATTAAAAAAAACGTGCGGAGTTGTCGGTCCCCCCATCCGGTGGTTCTCCAGGTGACGGATAGGGAGAACGCTAACCAGTCATGGAGGATACTGAGGAAATAAAATACTCAGGGCAGACCAAAACCAAACCCCGTCAATTGCTGGTCCCTTAGCCCGGGTGAAAAAATGGAGCGTCGATATCAAGCTGGCAGCCGGTCGTAAATATGACGTGGTTGGACCTCTGCAGGTCTACCTCAAGATGTCACAAGGAACACCATCAGCCAAGATGGTGTTCCTTGTGACATCTTGAAAGTTTGGCTCGCTCACACCAATCCTTCAGTCCAGCACTAGGGCGCCAGGTCGATGTTAAGCCCACAAAAAGACTTACTCCTTCAGTCAGGACCAAATGCGACAGGCAGTTAAAAATCGGGGAGAACTTCAGTTGGCTCCGCCCTTGTCATGACGACCGGCAACTTCTAAATGGCTGGTTATGTAGTCTGACGTCACATGCTCCGCCCTTTTCAACGTCGAACCACACAACAAACCAATTAGAAGTTGCCGGTCGTCATAACAAGGGCGGAGCCAACTGAAGTTCTCCCCGATTTCTAACTGCCTTTCCAAATGCGGCCCTACCCCACTCCTCGAGTAGGAACACACTTAGTCACAACTAGGGAATCTTTTGTATAGTTGCATAAAAATCCAGATGATCCTCGCACCTCTTTAGCCTCGTCTTGGAGGGCTAATAGAGAGACTCAAGAAAGTTTCTAAGTGCCTCTGTTGGGGTGAAAACTGTTGGATAAAGTCCCTAATTCCATTATTTTCTTTATTGAAATTAAAAAGCTCAAAACTCATTTACATTTATAAAATTACTTTATGTAAACTCGATTACTGTACATAGTTGATAGATTCGATTCATACATTATGTAAGTAGCACTTGGAACTTACTAATCTGAATTCTCTCTTTGAATTCTTGAATAAATAAATATGTTACTGTCAATATGCTGTCAATCAGTCCATCTGCAGACTGCCTAGGCAATCTGTAAAACCACCAAACTGCTAGTGAATCTGCAAAATTCAATACAATTTAGGTGTTGAATTTTGCAGATTTACTAGCTGGTTGATTGTTTTGCTAATGGCCTAGTCAATCTGCAGATTAACTGATTCCGCAGATTGACAGTAACAAATATAATGTAAATGTAATCAAATTCAAATTAGATAGATTCTGTATGTGTGATCTAGGCCATAATTTCCTAACTTACATACACACACACTGTTTTGTCCCACACAAAAAAAACAACTAACAATTCTATTTTTCTAAATGGTTTCTTTCAAAATAATCCACACCCAATTTTAACCTCACAAATTCAAAATGAAACCAACTTTCAAAATTTCTTATCAACATACAACTTGAGAACTTTCAACTTTTAGATCAAAGTTTAAAATAATAAGTGAAGAAAGAAAAAAAAAAAAACAGATAAAACCATTCTTACTCCATCAAATAAATTTCAACACAAAACAAGATAAAAATTACTTTATATTAGAAGAAGAGAAAAAAAATAATAATATTTAAAAAAAAAAATAATAATAAACCCTATTGAGTCGACTAAAAAGTAAGGTTGTTGTTCTAGTTGACAGTTAAAACTATGATCTATGGTATTGTTTACTAAATACATAAAGTGTTATAGATAGTCAATTTTTTAAGCTGTGAAACAGCTGTTGGTTAGTTAGTTCAGTGTTTGTTTTATTAGAGGATACTTTTTTTGTTCAGAAAAATATATAGTCTGCTGCATTGTGACATTATATGTGCGTGATTATGGTAAGAGTCAAAAGAGGATAAAAGAAGAGAAGGGGAATGCCATTGATGCCCTTTCTAGCTGCCCCATATTGTGCAAAAGAGGGGTAAGGTAAGCCACCACATTGTCACTCCTAACACTTTACTAAACCCTCATGTTTTTTGTTTGTTGATAAACTCATAGTAAGTTTATGGGTGTTACATGTAGATATGTAAAAATGTTTAAAAGTTTGGTTATTCTGCTATTTTTTTCTATTGAGCCCATAGACCCAATAGATGCTTTGCGAACTGTAAAACGAAATGTGAGAAAATACGAAATACATTAAAAATACGATATATTTAAAATTATTTCGTATTTTCAGTCTAATTTTACAAGTGTCGTTACGATATTTTTTCTATTTTTCGTGACGAAACATTTCTTATATTTCGTTACCACGAAAAAGTCGCGCATGCGCGTTTGTTGACATTTTGGTCAAAAAAGCAGCCATTTTTTTTCCCACTTCAAACAAACGATAGAATATTTTGAAGAAATTAGTGCATGTAATCTCCAGGAAAGTATTAAATTTACTCAACAAAAAGCAGCAGATGTTAGGTTAAAGGTAGGTTATAATATTTAATTGTTTTTTACTTTTTATTTATTTGCTGTTATTACCATTTCCATCCCTTGTTGTCGCCGTTGTGATTTCTGGTTTTAGTAATGCACATAGGTACTTTTTGTTTCAGGTTTTAATTGTAGCCAAAAATGTCATATTTCGTGTTTTATTTTAATTTTTTTCGTTTTGGCAGAACGCAAACCATTAACGAAATTTAATTACGAAATAAATAAAAAACGAATTTAATTAAAAATATATCGTTTTCATTTTATTTCGTGTATTTTTGGACGAAAAATCGCAAAGCATCTAATGTTAAAGAAAAAATGTTAATTTTTAAAATACACAGTTCGCGGCGGCAATATGTTTATTTTTCATATTTAAAGTTGTCCAATATTAAGTTTTCAAAGTGCAATGTGCACCTTAAATATATGCTGATCGAGTTATAGAATGACACAAAATTGGTAAGTGTAGTTCTATTTTAAAAAACTATTTCAAAATCGCGAATGTTCATAAAAATACCTAAAAATAATTTTAAAAAACCAGAAAAAAATCAGCACGTGCGCGCCTATGTGTTTGTCTTCACTGTGATTTAATTGTGTTTTTTTTAAAATTATTTTTACGTATTTTTAGAGAATTTTAATGGATGTTTTTTTTTGCTTACGAGCACATACTCAATGGAGTTTAACATAAAGAGTTAGAAATTCACAATTTTGAAATAATTTTTTAAAATAGAACCGCACTTTCCAATTTTTTGTCATTCTATCATTCGATCAGCATATATTTAAGGTGCACGTTGCACTTTGTAAACTTAATATTGGACAACTTTAAATATGAAAAATAAACCATATTGTCCCGACTGTGTATTTTAAAAATTAACATGTTTTCTTTAACATCGAGTCTATGGGCTCAATAGAAAAACGATGCTAGCGCTCTTTGCGGAGATTTTTCGAAGTAATTTTGCGATGTAGCCTCTTAACTTAAGAGTGCTCAACTCGAGACTATTTGTCTCAATTATTCCTGACATTGAAATTAATCAGGAAATGAAATTTTGGCCATCTTTTTAATTTTATAATCATTAATAATCAACACATGGCTATATTGTTTCGACTCTCAAATTGAGTCTTCTTCAGAGCGTAGAGATCTATAGAATACTAGCTTTTAGTACCCGGCTTCGCCAGGGAAATGACATGCTTTTTTTTTTCAATACACCACAATTCGGTAGTAAATACAAATGAAGCCAACACATGGTTCATATGGCTCAAAAAAAAAAACGATGCTAGCGCTATTTGTGGAGATTTTTCAAAGTAATCTTGCGATGTAGCCTCTTAAGAGCCTAGATCCACGTCCATCTTGTTGTTTTGAGCAGACGACAACGAGACAAATGAATGTTGTTACATGGTGTTATTAAAACTGCAAGAAATCGCCTCACAATCGCTCAATTCAAATACAGTAAAGCGCAAAATGCAATAAAAAGTATTGTTCTTCACGTGCTCGATTTATATAATTTTTGAAAAGGTCCTTCTATTTTTAAACAACGTTCAAAGTCGTTCGTTTTTTCAACCCCATGTTAAATCCCATAGGATCAAAAACCGTCCCACAAACATTTGAAAAACTCTCGTTAAAACTGATTTAGAACAATAACAAAATAATTAGCACATACATTCATGTATTAGCTTCACGATGTTTCCTTTTTATAAATTTTGAAAAGGTCCTTCTATTTTTTAATAACGTTTAAAATTGTACGTTTTTTAACTCCATGTTAAGTCCCATAGGACTAAAACACCGTCCAACAAAAGTTAAGAGAACTCTGATTAAAAATGATTTAGAGCAATCAGAAAAATTAGCACGTACTTACATGTGTTTATTGCCCTCAGGGTTATTCCTTTTTCTAAATTTTAAAAGGACTTTCTATTTTTAAATAACATTTAAAATCTTACGTTTTTTTAACTCCATGTTAATTCCCATAGGAGCAAAAAACCGTCACCCAAACATTTGAAGAACTCCTATTAAAACGACTTAGAACAATCACACAAAAATGAGCACGTACTTACACGTGTTTATTGCCTTCATGGTAATTCTTTTTTCTAAATTCTGAAATTTCCTTCTATTTTTAAACAAGGTTCAAAATCAATCGTTTTTTTAACTCAATGTTAAGTCCCATAGTACCAAAAAACAGTCCCACAAACATTTGAAGAACTTTCGTTAAAAACGACTCAGAACAAAAACACTATAGTTAACACGTGCATTAATCTACTGGCTTCACAATGTTTTCTTTTTATAAGGTTAGCACGCGAAATTATTTTCTATTAATTATTATGTGACTTCGAACCGGGAGAAAAAACGTTAAAAAACCGTTTTTCAATCAACAACGATCGCAGCGCCTACATTCGGAGAAATTTTGAACTAAACGATGTATCTAGCCTCTTAAGTGATTTTTGAGGATTTTAAATAATCATATATGTCCATAATAGGGACAAACAGAAGTTGGCTCCGCCCCTTTTATGACGAACGGCAACTTCTATTTGGTTTGTTGTGTAGTTTGACGTTGAAAAGGGGCGAAGCATGTGACGTCAGACTACATAACCAACCAATTAGAAGTTGCCATTCGTCATAAAAAAGGGCGGAGCCAACTTCTGTTTGTCCCGATTTCTAATTGCCTGTCTTTGTAATTCCTACTTAACACTAAGAGAAGTTAGGTGTGACAATGTGGCAGTAAAATTAGCTGCTGAAACCATACTCTACATTTATATTCGGTATTTGACATCCTACACAATTTGTATTTAAACGGCGTGTTTGGAATGCCGTTTTTTTTAAAAAAATACAAGAGAAAAATGTGCAAAATTATGAAACAAATGTCATCACTTGAATCATTTTAGACCATTACTCTCCGGGACTGGCAACTGTGAAAATCTAGTGCTTAGATATAGCGGTGATGTCAGATGTGTAAAAGAAACACCTGACAAGACACTAACCTTGTAGATGGATGTCCTTTAGTCCAGGCAGTCAATGCACAAGATGATCCACAAATGAGAAAAACATAAATGCAAATTGCAAGCTCAATAATAAACATGACATTGACAGACAAGCAGATTTTCCTAAACTTTCCAACTTCTGTAGCCGAAAAAGTTGGTCGCGATCCTGCCATCGTTTTTCCTTGTCACATGAACCACTTTCCAAACACCCGTTGGGTCTCTCATGTTGTTCACTTCATAAGTGTTTAATGACAATCTGACTTCATTTTGCAGTCAAGAAGTGGTCTGTGTGCCAAGGGCTTAACACTGAAATAACATTTTAAAAACTTATTTTTTTTTCATTTTAGATTTTGAGTGATACTTCTTACAGAGAAATGAACTCGACATTGAGGCCAATTGTGTTCTTTGGGTTACTACTGGCATTTGGCAATGTTCTGGCTTTTGCACCTAAACTCTTTGATGTTAATTCACCAATTGAAGGTATACTGCAGAGGTTTTCGAACTTTCTTTTGGTTCACTGTACTATACTTTGTACTTTTTGGGGGGAAAAAAATTGCAGCATACCTAACAGATAAAGCTGGGTACAGACATTTTTCGAGTTTCTTACATCATAAGGCCGAAAAAATTATTTTTCCCCGTGCCGTTTATTTCCTCTCAGTCTTCCCCTGTTAGCATTCCAGTAAATTCCAATGACAAAAGCATGCTACGTGGACCATGTGAACCTGTTTAACAGAGTTACAGCACCCTGTTACACAGGTACATATGAGCACAAACGCAAATGAGAATGGGTGAGGACACAAGTATGCTTTGTGGTTGCACCCCCTGTGCCCTCTGCTGCTTAAAACATTGTGCACCCTTTGCACCCCCAGAATGCACCCTCCAAACCTCCTGCACCCCCACCCCCGGGGGCTGCAGGTCCCCAGCTAAGCCCCTGAAACAACTGCCTCGGGTCGATAGCAGTCACCATCGAGCAATACCGCTTGCAAAACCGCTTTCAATTGTAAAACCAACACCGAGTAGATCGCATTTGCAGCAGATCCACATGACCCGAGTTTGCCTCGGAACAACGAACACACTAAAGCATTCGCATGTTCTCATATTTCCTAGTTTGCGTCCTTGCATATATTATATATTAAGTATAGTATTTTTCATTTTTGTGACAATGGAGGTCTTATGGTAGGCTTATTTGCACCATCACCTGTGTCAACAAAAGGTATGCTAACATCATCATTTACATGGGAACCAATGCATAACTTTTGTCAGCATAGTTTTAACATGGATATTTACAGGAGGACCAACATAGGTTGAATGTTGACATTTAAGGCGCATTCACACTAGGCTGGTTTACAAGCCGCTGGTTGCTGCTGGCTATTAGCATCAACAGCAAGCAGCAGCTGCTTTGGGTTCACACTTGTCCAGTCACTGCTGGTATTAGTAGTGCAAGTCATCCAATCACCGTCTTGCAAAAACACAAACTCTAACAACAACCAACCCAAGCAGTGGAGTTTCAACTACCACTAGTGCCACTACTAGCAACAAAAAGTTCACACTAGATGGCAGCAGCAGGAAGGGAGTCACATGACCAGCTGGTGGCTGCTAAAGTTGGACATGTCCAACTTCACCAGCTGCTGTTAAAATCACTAGCCCGCTGGAGAAACAGCTGCTAGTAGCAGTTCAGAATATGCTGCTAGAGTGCTACAACCAGCGAGCAGCAACCAGTGGCTGGGAAACTAGCCTAGTGTGACTGCGCCATTACATGGAGATCAAAATAAAAGCAAAATACAGATGACATCACACAACCTGTGTCAACATAGTTAATTTAACATTTTCATTTACAGCGGGACCAACATATGCGGCAGTCACACTAGGCTGGTTTACAAGCTGCTGGTTGCTGCTGGCTGGTTGTAGCCAGCTAGCAGCATAGTCTGAACTGCTACCAGCAGCTGCTTTCACCAGCGGGCTAGTAATTTTAACAGCGGCTGGTGAAGTTGGACATGTCCAACTTTAGCAGCTACCAGCTGGTCATGTGACTCCCTTCCTGCTGCTGCCATCTAGTGTGAACTTTTTTTTGCTAGTAGTGGCACTAGTGGTAGTTGAAACTCCACTGCTTGGGTTGGTTGTTGTTAGAGTTTGTGCTTTTGCAAGACGTTGATTGGATGACTTGCACTGCTAATACCAGCAGTGACTGGACAAGTGTGAACCCAAAGCAGCTGCTGCTTGCTGTTGCTGCTAATAGCCAGCAGCAACCAGCGGCTTGTAAACCAGCCTAGTGTGACTGCCGCTATAGAATATGTGAGCTTTTGACATCAACCAATATTTATTACCAACCTTTAGATGACATTTTCCACATTTCGTTTCTTCTCTGAACAGTATGGTACCTGCACAGAGAAGATCCGAGCTGTAGAGAGAGCTGGATGGAGACAGATTGTAGTCACTCTTCTGCATGGGGGTGAAATCGATGCAGGAGAGTGGCGGCCATCTCTCTCTCTTCCGGTTGATGCTGATATACATCTTCTCCATCGGTATACCGACAAGAGAAGATGTTGTAGCTGCTGAGAATTGTATAGCTCCTGCCCTATGAAGCCTCCGGCCTCTGAAAAGAAGTTAGTTACATTTAGACAGAAGGACAATGCTGTTTCTTATTACAACACTTTTATTCATCACCTGTAAGAAACACAGAATACAAGGATGAATATTAATGATACTAACGGTAAATCCTCAGGCCCATGATTCGGAATAATATCTCGTAATACAGGCAAAGGAAAGAACTGAGGAACAAAGAGGATCACGGTCCTTTTATACCTTGGACCTGTGTACACCTGCGAGGTGTAACCAGGTCCAAGTGACCATGGTCCTTTATGTATCAATCCGCCGCTTGGGCATGAGTCAGAAAGGTGAGTCAGAGAAGAGGGAGGGACAGTTGAGAGTTGTTTACCCCCCGGGCTATGGTTTTGGCGGGATCGCGATTTACAGGGTGTTACAAATATGAAAGCAGATATTTAACTTTACTTTAAAGCTAATTATATTATTTCTGAAAACGAAACAATTGTGTGATTTGTATTTATATTTATCTTTGTTAATAAATGAATAAAATAAATGAAAATTATTTAAATTCAAATATGTTTCCACATAAAATATTTAAATATTATAAAATTTTCAGATATTTGCTTTGCTGCTTTTCCTTCTGTTCATAAACGATCTGGCAGATAGGTGCAGCAGTACGATGCATTTATTTGCTGATGATGCTGCTGTGTACAGAAGGATTAGGGGCATTGAGGACATTCAAATCCACCAAAGGGACCTTGTCAAGTGTTGAAGAGTGGTGCTCTGCATGGCATCTACAACTAAATTTGACTAAATGTTAACGTTATGCGAGTTTCTCGAAAGCGGGAATCTTGCAGGGCAGCTTACACAATGGGGAATGTTCAGCTAACCCATGTTGATAAATTCAAATATCTTGGCTTAACATTATCAAACGACATGCTTTGGAAAGAACACATAACCAATGCAATCAGTAAAGCTAACTGAAGGTTGCGTTTTTTTTTTTCCAATGCACCCTTAAACATTGTTAAGAAAATATAAAAGAGGTCTGTTATTTTACCTTAGTGAGACCTGTATAAGAATATTATTCCCCAATTCGGAGCCCATTTAGAAGTAACTTAAAGCAAGAAATAGAAATGGTACAGTGTAGGGCTGCAAGATTTGTGAAAGGAAGATATACGTGGTATACTGACAGTGTATCTTCTATGCTTCAGGAACTACATTGGGAATCATTAGCAGGCTGAAGAAATGACCAAAGCCTTGCCCTTTTTTGGACGTTTACTGGCAGATGATAATATTGCCCTACTTAATTACTTATTAAATACACATCCTCGTAAGGGAAGACACGGGCATTCAAAAAATTTAAAAGAATTAATGGCAAGAACTGATGCATATTTTTGGTCTTTTTTTCCGAATGTTATTAGACTATGGAATTCTTTGTAAGGACAATTTCAATTTAACAATGTCTTGTTTTACCTGAATGACAATCATTTGTGACTGGGAGCAATCCCCCCCCCTGCCACATGGCTTTTAAGCTGATTGCAGGTGTACTGAGTTGAATTGAATTGAATCCTAGAGTACTCCAGAACACAGTTTTAGAAACAAACGCCCAGAGTATAATGGTGGGTGGACCGAAAAATTCCCCCAGACTTTCCTAATTTCTAAAATATGTCCCTGTTTATTTTGAACAGTTGTTGGCCATACATTACAGAGGAATGGAAACTACAACTTGGTCTGTTTTTATGGCCTCGAAGGACCAGATGGACTTCAAGCAGAAGACATAGACCCCTTCTTATGTACTCACATCATCACTGGATATGCATCTATTGTCAATAACACACTGATTGACTCTCAGAGCCACATCGATGTGAACATTTCAACATTTAAATCGCACCCACTTTAAATATTAAAGTAATGTTCCATTTTTTTTTTAAATATAGAGTTATCCAAAAGTATTTCAACTAAAACAGCAAAATCCCAATCTCAAGATCATGTTAATGGCCGGGGGTGGTCCAAACTCTGGAGTGACCACTATGGTCAGAAATGCACAAAACAGAGCAAAGTATCGGTAACGCAATTCTGTAACTGACCACCAACAAACCTAAGCTGTGATTTATTTCAGATTCATTAACCAGTCCATTACCTATCTAACCGAAAATGGTTTCGATGGATTCGATTTGGATTGGGAGTTTCCAGGATGGGGTGGTGACCCACCTACTGATTATTACTATCTCGTTGATTTTTTAAAGGTACAGGGCATTGAGTTATATATGTCGCATCCACTTGGTGTAATTGTCCATTACACGAAATGACTGTCCACTTCGCGAAATGAACATAAATTGGCCTGATGCAAAAAGGCAAAATGGGCATACATTTCGAGTAATGGACACATTACACCAAATGGTTTGCGACATATATAACACACTTACAGGGAAAAAACAAACATTAAAGATGATTTAATACTGAGTACAATTGCCCTATGGTATTATTGTGCAGGAAGCATATGAAAACATGGGTATGTTTGTTTGAAATCAACTCCAGTCATTCCTGACTCACACCAATTTCAAACGAAATACCCGATGTTTTAGAACACCTTTTTGTGTTCTAAAAGGAACACACCATACATGATTAATTAAAATCATTTGTTTAATTTTGGTAAAGGAATTTCACGAAGCGACCGAGGAACACAGTTTGGCCACGAGACAACCCCAACTCATATTCTCCATAGATGTTTCAGCCTCCTTCACAATTATAGAAAGTTCTTATAATATTCCAGAAATTGCAAAGTAAGCTTAAATTCGTGCAAATTCGAAATATTTAGAAAATACTAACAAAATGACAATCATGAGGTCCTTCATGTGATCATCAGTCTAAAGCTCAAGCATCTATTGTATGTAAGGATTGTTCCAAGTAAACAAACAGTCACACCCACCCTTCATGTAGCACGCTCTCAATGTATTGCTTCCAGAATTCTGTTTAAAAGAATTCGTTGTAAAAGTAGATTTTGTTAGTTTGCATTGATACAGCAAGGTGGAGGGCACACATCCGAGATTATGACCCAAGACGGCTTCATGGGTCCCTCCGATTTCTGGCAAAAGTTGCAGCATATGGGTTGGGGGGCAGGTAACCAAATGGGTACCTTCTTTTTTAAGGGTAGTTGTAAATGGGTCTCATTCAGAGTGGTTGGCTGTTAAATCTGGTGTACCCCAGGGTAGTGTGCTGGGTCCTCTTTTGTTCCTGATATTTATTAATGACCTCAGCAGCACAGTTGGCAGCAACTGTAGACTATTTGCTGATGATACTCTAATTTACAAAGAGGTTGATGGTATCCAAGACTGTGAAACATTAGCTCTAGACTTGAAGGCAATTGAGGGATGGTGTAATACATGGCAACTTCAGTTGAATGAGGGGAAGTGTAGCGTTATGAGGCTAACTCGGGGTAGAAATTCAATTGTGTTCAATTATAGTATGAATGACACTATTCTTCAAAGTGTCAAGTGTTATAAGTACTTGGGGGTTACAATGACAGATGACCTTTCTTGGAAAACACACATTGATGGTGTTACTGGGAAAGCTCTACAAATGCTTCGTTTTAGTCAAAGGACATTGGGCACCTGCCCAGCACAAGTTAAAACTATTGCCTATCAAGCATTGGTTCGGCCTCGTCTTGAGTATTACTGCAGTGTAGGGAATCCTCACTCTGTCACACAAACTCATTCAGTTGAAATGGTTCAGCATAAGGCTGCTTGGTTTATTTGTGGCAGGCACACATTTACAGATAGTGTCACTGAGATGCTGCCAGTGCTACAATGGCAATGTTTGGCACATCGCAGGGCTGAGTTAAGTTTGAAATTGTTTGGAAAAATTACACTAGCATTTGCTGATTAGAATTTTGGTAGCGCATGCGCATTGCCATCTCGGTCGGTTTGTATAGGAAAGTGATCAGTGGCGTAGCTAGGCTTGGTTGCACCCCCCCGCCGCGTAAAACTTTGCGCTCCCGGGCTGCTTAAAACGTTGCGCTCCCTTTAAGTCCCCCTCCACTTAGCCTCATACTGAGGGGAGGTGCTATTTTGATGAACGGCGGATCAGTAAGAACAGTCGGAAGGTTAGGTTTAGTAAAATGAAGCTTGTTGCAGGGGGTCTAGGGGGCGCAGCCCCCCATTTTTTTAGCGTTATTAAATCAAATTTGTCCATTTTTCCGACCGTTCCTCCCATTGAACAAATTACAGAACAGTCGGAACAATGGACTAATTTGATTTAATAATTCTTTAAAAAAAAGTCGGGGTCTGCGCCCCCCAGACCCCCTGCAACAACTTAATTTTACTAAACCAATCCTTCGGACTGCTCCTACTATTTTTCCGACTGTTCGTACCGTTGTTCGGACCTTTCCGCTGTTCATCAAAATAGTACCCCCCCCCTATAAAAATTTCTAAGCGCAATAAACGAAATGAAAGTCAATTTATATTTGAAAATAACTGAATAAATTAAGCGAGTGATTCGGAATCACTAGCTTAATTTATTCAATTATTTTTGAAAATACATCGACTTTCATTTTGTTTTTTGCGCCCCCAAACTTCCTGCGCCCCCCGCAGTTGCGGGTCTGGTGGGTCCCTAGCTACGCCACTGCCCGCCCCTCCCATGAATATTTACTAGTGCAACAATGTAGTTTTTAAAAGTAAATATTAAATGAAAGTCGATTTATTTTCGAAAATAAATCAATTTTCATTTTGTTTTTTGCGCCCCCCCTGCAGTTGCGGGTCCTGCGGGTGCCTAGCTACGCCAGTGAAAGTGAAGGCAAGTGAAAACTACGGTGCCCCTTATTCTCATTGGCAGTTTCCATTGGTGATCAATAGATGGTGCTGCTAACGCAAATCTGCCATCACTTTCCTATACAAACTGACCGAGATGGCAATGTGCGAGCGCCACCAAAATTCTAATCAGAAAATGCTAGTAAAATTACACGTGGTGATTGTCCTAAACCGCAGTCCAGTGATATTCATAAAGCACTATATATGGGCAGGGCTGACCACTCTTAAGAAAATTAGGGAAATTTTTGCTAGGACAGATTCATATTATTGGTCTTTTTTCCTAGTTATAAAACAATGGAACTCTCTTCCTGTGGAAGTGGTGAATGGGAATAATTTTGTTTTTTGGGATTGACATTTGTATATTCATTTTGTTTTTATATATGTGCAATTGTGCATGTATGCGTGCTTGACAATGCTTAATGCTGCATTTGGACTTTTATGTCCCTCTGCCATAGGCCTATTTGGCTGCTAGCAGACTACTATTTGTAATTGTAATTGATTACAAGAAGGCATCCTTTTGCAAATCGAGGGCCAATCTCCACAGTGGCTGGTACTTGGCCCACTATGGTGGTGACAGAGAATCCTACTCCTTCGATGGTTGGTGTTGCTAGAATGGGTGCAAGCATGAATTCACAGTTGGTGCCAAAACCCTTGTAGATTACACTTCGGTGAGCTCCCAGAGTCCACCAACTGATGCACATCTTTTCTGTCGATATCAGCAGTGACTTGTCAGCTCTCGTCACTCACACTTGGGTCACCCATTTCTTGGGTACACAGCTGGAATCCAGCTGTACATAAATGTCTTTCATCGTCCTGCGGCAGCACACATGTCCTTTGAGTGTCGTTCGGCTACCAGGTGTGACAGTGGTACTGCGCATTGCACATGCCTTGCATTTGTTGCATTTCTTATCACAGAGCTCATATGTTCATTGTTCATATATGCTCATATGGGCAAGCAAATGTTTTTATTGGCAATAACATATTAAAAATTTGCAGCTCATCCTTTCCCTCCTGGAAAAATCATGCAGAATTCTGTAAGGTTTTATTCCTTTTCTTACTGTGCATTGACTTTCTGCAGAACTTTTGAAATTATTCATATTTTTATTCTGTAGAATTTATCTGCACACTGTGTATAACATTTCACTTGGAAATTGTAATGCTATTACAATAGTTAAATCTGCAGAACAATTCTACAGAAAATATTGCACAGCATTAGCTGTGTACTCAAACCCAACAGAGAAAAGCTGCAGAAATAATTGCCATTTTAATATGTTTATTCTGCAGAATTTATCTGCACATCATGCATAACATGTCATCTGGAAATTGTAATGGTGTTACATAGTTAAGTTCTGCAGAACTATTCTGCAGAAAACATTGCACAGCATTAGTTGTGTACTCAAAACCCAACAGAGAAAACCTGCAGAAATAATTGCCATTTTAATACTTTTATTCTGCAGAATTTCTCTGCTTATTGTGCATAAAATCTCCTTTGAAAATCCTAATACATGGTTTAAAACATTGACAAATGTATTAGGGGATTTTCCCTTTTGAGTTCAGTTATGTTCAGTTATTTTATTTTTTTGAGTGGGTGTTTATTTTGAGTCGTTTGTTTAGTTTTGGAAGTGTGGGTGTATGACTTCAGTTTGTAACGGTTATTTCATTACATTGTTTAGCTTATTGTCTGTCTTGCTTCAGAAAAAATAAATTTTCTTAATTTTTGAAAATGGAAGGGGTTTATTGAGAATACATGCTGGTCTACTGGATAGAAGACCATAAATATTCTGTTGTCTCTAGACGAAAAATTAATGAAGAGCAGGTTAGACAAAAAACTTATATGGAGCTCATTGGCTTAGAAATTTGTGTGAAATGGAGAACAAAGGCTAATAAAGCCAATGTTATACAATTTGGTAAGTTTATACTTTAAATTATTGTTATAAAAATAATTATAATTCACTGTATATTATATGATCTTGTACATAATATGTAGGATGCAAGAAAAACATGAATTTTGAATTGCAGGTATTTGTTGTCAGATGTTGGCCAGTAACTTGAGAAGGATGATTAATCACAGCAGGTATTACTCATTAGAATTAAAAGTATAAACCTACCAAATTGTATAACATTGGCTTTATTAGCTTTTGTTCTCCATTTCACACAAATTTCTAAGCCAATGAGCTCCATATAAGTTTTTTGTCTAACCTGCTCTTCGTTAATTTTCCGTCTAGAGACAACCGAATATTTCTGTTCTTCTATCCAGTAGACCAGCATATATTCTGAATAAACCCTTTCTATTTTTAACAAAATTTAACTTTCCTGAAGCAAGACAGACAATATGCTAAACAATGAAATGAAATAATGGTTACAAACTGAAAAGTCATACACCTCTTCCAAACCACATCCAAAGCTAAAAGCATATGTTTTGTTTCTTTACTTACAGTATGTTGAATAATAAAACAACTTATTGGTTTTTCCCTGGACATGTGTAAGCACTGTTTTCACTGTGGTGAAATTAATTTGCAGGGTTAGGGTTTTGTGAAAAGGATGAGGGTATGTACAGAAACATAGCTGCAGAAATATTCTGCCAAATTCTGCAGAGAGAGTCTGCATAACTCTGCAGAGATTGTCTGCATAACTCTGCAGAGATTGTCTGCATAACTCTGCAGAGATAATCTGCATAAGTCTGCTGAAAGATTCTACAAAAACTACTCTGCAGAAAGATTCTGCATAATATAATCAACAAAGAAATTCCTGAAAAAACAGTGTTCCAATTTTAGTCAGAAGGCCTCCGCAGAAACATGTAGATAAAATTCTACAGAATCCTGATATAAAATTTCCAGGAGGGTTAAGAACCACAAGTCTAATTGTATTATTTTTTTTCTTCCAGATATGTCACCTTTATCAACATCATGTGTTACGATTACCATTTCTACATCTGGTACGACCCCTTTACGGGACACAACAGCCCATTGTTCAAAAGAAATGTCGAAATCAGCATCTTTGAAACCATGAACACAGTAAACACATTGCTATTTATTTCTAAATGCAAACATGTAGAAAATCTATATTTGGTTATTCTTCAATCAAGAAGTAACATTTAGAAGAAATTCAACCTTTATTAGAAACTAGAACAGTCAATAAATGAGGTAGAGGTATTGGGTAGCATTGCAATATAAAAGACCACGAGCTCACTAAGTGGGATGACCAAATTGAGGTCTTATGGCATTTTAAACTTTTTCAAGACTATTTTAACATCCGTGGGGCCGACACCCCACGAGTCACTTCGAAAGCCTTTTCTATGAGGGTCAAGGCGTGCCAACTCGTTGCACGTGTAGATATACATTCATTTGAATTTTGTAAAATAAGGATACTTTTTCTGCATAACAATTCTGGGAAGTTTGTTAATTATTATTTGCATATTACTTTCTAGAGAAATAGGTATAGAATATGGTTTGTTCCCAAGGACAAAAGTCAAAATGCAGCATTCAAATTGCATTTCAAAACTATAAAATAAAAACCCAACAAAGATAGCTGTTGTTCAACTCCTAAGATGAAAAATGCACGAAAAATCTTTCGAACCTTATAAAACCATGTTTTTATTGCAAAAAAAAACCCCATTTGTAATTCCATTTCCATTCAAATTCAATTACAATAACAATAGAAAAAAATGACCCAAAATCTAAGTCTATGAGTGCCACACATGGCATAAATTTCTCCAATTTCGTCAAATGGTAC
The DNA here is from genome assembly GCA_036925085.1 of Brachycybe producta. Classification (NCBI taxonomy): domain Eukaryota; kingdom Metazoa; phylum Arthropoda; class Diplopoda; order Playtdesmida; family Andrognathidae; genus Brachycybe; species Brachycybe producta. Next base: position 2,731,491 of record JAUPFP010000009.1, on the reverse strand, counting down.
ACCATTACCCAAATACACTACCCTGCTAATTTTACGTTACGTTGGGTTAATTTAGTTGGTTCTAGTTTCTTACTAACTTTTGAATTTCTTCTTATGAATGTATTCTAAAACGGTGTGCTTAAAGAATTGAAAATTCTCGATACTGGCAATAGAAACCCGTTGCCAGACATAACCTGTATTTTAAGTAGTGTTTTAGAAGGGTGTGGGACGTTTGCACTAAAGGGACATTTGCCCTAAAACCATTTGCACTAAAGGAACATTTGCTCTAAAACCATTTGCACTAAAGGGGCACTTACTCTAAAACCATTTGCACTAAAGGGACATTTGCCCTAAAACCATTTGCACTAAAGGAACATTTGCCCTAAAACCATTTGCACTAAAGGAACATTTGCCTTAAAACCATTTGCACTAAAGGAACATTTGCCCTAAAACCATTTGCACTAAAGGAACATTTGCCTTAAAACCATTTGCACTAAAGGGACATTTGCCTTAAAACCATTTGCACTAAAGGGACATTTGCCTTAAAACCATTTGCACTAAAGGGACATTTGCCTTAAAACCATTTGCACTAAAGGGACATTTGCCCTAAAACCATTTGCACTATAGTCCATTCTCAAATATTTAACAAATTAAATTTCGTGTCATTCTATAGGCTTGGTCAGCTAGTTACTTTTATAATAAAGGAATGCCACGAGAAAAAATCAACGTCGGGATTCCAACCTATGGTTACACCTATAACCTTACTGATCCTGTGATGCATGGATTCGATGCACCCACATCTGGTAAAGGGATCTACGCAGGAGGAGTGACCACTGCTCGGGTATAATATCTCCAACAGAATCATTCTAAAAGTCAAACCAATGGTTACAATAAAAGAAATGATTTACCGTTAGGGTAGGGACATTTGAGTACAAAACTAGTTTTTCCTAATGTGACACGTCGTGCCGACCTGCTATATCTGTCAGGGATTTATCCTTATAGTTACTGTACGCTTTTCGAACCATATTTCCGTAATTTGGAACTGGATTCTTAGGCACCACTCTAGAATTCAATACAATTCAACTCAGTACACCTGCAATCAGCTCGAGAGCCATGTCGCAAAGGGGGGATAATTCCCGATCACAAATGACTGTCATTTAGACACAGCTTAGACATCATCAGTCAAATTGAATTCGTCCTAACACAGAACTATTTACAGGATGAGAGTTCCATAGTCTAAATACATTTGGAAAAAAAGAACAAAAATATGCATCAGTTCTTGCTTGCAATTCTTTGATTGGCTTTGAATGGCCATCTCTATAGTCATGCCCTTTGGGAGACCTACTTGTTCTCCTGTTGAGTTGTTTATTGTTGAATAAATATATTTTATTCAACCATTCGTTTATTGCACTTCACTTTTGAGTCATCAAGCAGATAGTGCGGGTACGGATACCCAATTTGCGTGTAACATTCGGAATTCAATAACCCATGCATATATTTGCAGCATTAAAAAATATTGAAATTGTTGTTGGGTTTATATCATTAGGGTTTTATATTTTCTGGTTTTGACAATGCATTTTCTATGCTGCACTTGGACTCTTGTCCCTCTGCCATAGGCCTTTATGGCTGCTTGCAGAGTAATTTTTCAAATTCAAATTAAAAAAAAACCCATGACTAATGAAAATGCCATGCTTTCCTGTAGTTAAAACTAGTTTTCCCATAATTTAGATTTTGTCATATGAAAATCAGAAGTATTGAACTTTTTTCTTTATCAAGAAATAGTAATTTTTGAAATAAACCATTCCAGTACAGCATTACGTACTGCATCATTTTGAAATTTCATTTAAAACAATGAGACTTCAATCAATATTCAAATAAAACCAATATACATTTTGTAAAATTTGTTTAACAATATATTCTAATCATTATTTGAATTATATTAATTTGAAAGAAATTTATAGACAGTTAGACACAGTTTAAAAAAATATAAATTTGTTTCTAAGTTTTTAATCTAATTTTAAATTATGTAAATGTTTTATAAATTCTGATTTTTTTTTAACGAAATCATTAAGGATTTAAATTATGTAACTCAGGACAAACATCACAGCATAATTCCTGAAAATAAACAATATTTTATACTATTTTTCAGTCGTGCGAGTTCCTCGAATTAGGTGGCATCGAAGTGTTTGACGAAGAAAGTCAAGTGCCGTATGCATACATGGGTCACGATTGGATATCTTATGACAGCATAAGAAGTGTCACAGCCAAGGTATAATCATAATAATAATAATAATAATAATAATAATAATAATAACTAATAAGCCTCACAAAAAAGAAAATCAACTAAATGAGTCTCATTGTTAGACAATGGGTAGTATGAATAAAACTGAGTATTGGCTCTTTAATCCAGGTATTTGAAGCAAGCGCTCTACTTGGTACAAATAAAATGTGTGAGTATTTACTCAAAATGGGAGAACTTTCTCATGTTATTGGCATTTGCTCAAACTGTGAGCAGTTGGCCTCATTTTCGTATGAATAAAATTTCGTAAGTTCTTCATAAATTGAGTAAGTTCCCCATAAATTGAGTAACTTCTCCATAAATTGAGTAGTTCTCCATAAATTGAGTATGTTCTCCATAAATTGAGTACGTTCTCCATAAATTGAGTACGTTCTCCATAAATTGAGCAAGTTCTCCATAAATTGAGTAACTTCTCCGTATATTGATTAACTTCTTTGTAAATTGACTAACTTCTCCATAAATTGAGTAACTTCTCCATAAGTTGAGTAACTTCTCCATAAATTGAGTAAGTTCTCCAGGTTTCGTGAAGTACCTAAGCCAATTTTGTTGGGGGTTTACTCCCCCGAGGCGTACCACTTTTTACCGTTCTCAACGTATGGCTCCCGTAGTCACTTTTGACCAAGGTCATCCCAGTTGAGTCCACGGTAGGTCAGAAGTGGGCCCGGGGTTGCCCACCACTCTGCCGGGTCCTAACCGACCGGGATCGGTCGACGCTTTTTCGACAGTAAAATAGGATTGCTTACGTTTGTTGAGACTTGTCTCGCTCGCATTGCCTTAGTTATGGCTGTGTTTCCTAACGATTAACTGAAATGACACTGTTATTATCTGAATTATTTTTTTTTAAATTTCTATTTTAACCGTTCCACTTTGAAAACACAGACGAAGTGGATCACAGAGAATGGATTCGCCGGAATGATGGTGTTTTCCCTAAACAATGACGACTGGCAAGGAACATGCGACCGATATAATCACACAACGTTCCCACTCGTATGGGCCATTCACAACACGGCCAACCTAACAAACGGCATTTGAAATATTCAAACACCGAAATCACCATTAAATTAAACATCTCCATTTTCCATTTTTTTCTTTTTTTCTTTTTACATTTTCAGGTTCGAAAACCAAATTTCTTACCACTTAACACATGTTCAAAAATAGACTTCAATTTAATTTCATAAAAAAAAATATTTAACTTTACTTTTGATGCTGTTTCAGAAAAATTGACAAAACAAATATTTACTTACATTAACTCCAGTCAAAGCGGGTAAAACTTCTGTAATAAAAGTTACAGTTACTTTCCAAAGCAAACGTACCCGGTATTTGCAAATACATCTTTGCAAAAGTGTATAAATAAATCTTCGAAAAGTAACTGGAAAGTAACTTACATAGATTTTGGAAAGTAACTGATATTAAATATTGCAAAAAAAAAAAAATAAGTCACTTTCTGAAGCAAATGTAACTACAATTACTTTTAAAATTAACTAAAGTGGGTTAATTTGTAGAAGTATCAATAAAGTGCATATCTAATAAAACTGCGGAGATAAAACCACTTTTAAACACAACTGCAGTTAAATAAACTTTGTAAAGTAACTGACACTAAATATTCTAAAAAGAAATTACACTTTAGAAAATAAAACGTAGTTACAATTACTTTTAAAATTAACTACTGAGTCACTTTGTTAAACTGCAAATAAAGCTTGTATCGTCTTAAGGGTAGTACACACCGGGATGCTTTCTTGCGATACATTGTTTCGGGGCTGAATCTCGTCTGTTGCGATTTTGTCCCGCAACAATGTTGAAATGTTTCGGGGCTGAATCGCGTCAGCTCAGATTCATGTTTTTTTGAGTCCCATCGAAATGGGAAACATTTCAACATTGTTGCGGGACATTTCATCGTGTGGACGTCTTTTGAAAGTTGAAACACGAACAAAGACTCAAATGGCTCAGTTTGCTTTTAATTATAAAAGACGTCTTTAATAATTAAAAGCAAGCTGAGCCCTTTGAGTCTTTTTCAGTGGTCCACGTCGTTTTTTAAGTCTAGTACTAGACTTAAAAAAAGATGTGGACCACTGAAAATATTGTTAAACTACATGTAATTGAGAACCTTCTGTATAAATTGTGTTCTGCTTTATTTGCCCCTCTTTATGAATCCCAGTGTAGGCCCCATATTGCAAGGGCCACATCCGCTGGTGATATTTACATGGTGAAAGCAAGAAGGAGGAAGAAACACTGATTGTAGGTGTGGACACGGAACAATGTTGCGGGTCTGAATCGCGTCAGTTGCGATTCTGCCCCGCAACATTGAATCGGAGCAGCCCCGCAACAATGTATCGCAACAAAGAATCCGGTGTGTACTAGGCTTAAAAGTAACTGACAACTTAAAATATCTTTAAAAGTAACTAACTTGTACGTACAACGTCTTATACCTAGTACACTCACCTGATAATTTAAATGCAATTTAATAATAAACGTGTTTTATGGAGCCCTGTGAAGGGCAAACAAACAATATGTGAAATTCAATTTATTTAGTTAATAATCTCAAAATATTGAGATTAATACTTAAATATAATTTGATATAAACGACGATTGACAAAATATTGATTTAGTATTTCAATTTAAAATATTAATAATAAAAGTCAATTTTTATTTGGTGTTCGAACCTGTCCTTTACTGGATTCCGTATAATTAAACTAAACACATTTAATTCGAATTCATTTAACTCATGTGTCTACAAGGTATAATACATAGTACAACACCTGATAATTTAAATGCATTTAAATAATAAATGTGTTCTACAGAGCCCTGTGAAGGACAAACAGACAATATGTCGAATTCAATTTATTCAGTTAATAATCTCAAAATATTGAGTTAATACTTAAAATATAAAATATATAAACTATTGACAAAATATTGATTTAGTATTTCAATTTTTAAATATTAATAATAAAAGTCAATTTTTATTTGGTGTTCATGTCCTTAACTAGATTCCGTATAATTAACTTAAAACACATTTAATTTGAATTCATTTAACTCATGGGTGGTGTGTACAAGGTATTAGTAAAGCAACAACATTTAATTACATTTAAAAGTAATTGTAGTTACAATAATTTGGAAAAAAATAAGTTAAATATAGATTAAAATATAAATTTTTTGTCATGAAAGTTAATTAATTATTCTTTGAGATTAAAAACAGTAATCATATTTTATTGCTATTTCTTGACAAATATATATATATGCACGTGTTAATTACTGCAATCATTTTCTTTATATATATATATTGTGCCTGAGTTTTCCTTTTCTTGTTGAAATATCTTTACAAATGTACATTTTTGAACGAAAAATAAAACAAATAAATCTTGTTACGTATTAACAAACCATTAAATTTGCGAATTTATACTTTTTTGTTAATTATTTTTTTTTAAGTAGATAAACTTTTCGAATTATTGGAAAAAGAGGGGGGGGGGGGGAAGGCAGGAAGTGAACTGTTGAGAATGTGTGCATTCATTCGATCATTCATTCATGATGAAATATTTACAATTGGCATTCATTCTCTCGCTCTTTCTCTATGCATTTAATTTAATGCAATCGATTAATATTTAATTAATCAACAGGTCGTAATAACTGATTCTGTGTTTGGATGTTGGCGAACCGTGATGCCGACACTCAATGAGCCACTCAGCATTCGGGTTCGATTGGTAAACAAAAGTTACGGCAGTATTCGGATGTAACCTACGTTTTCCTACGAGAGACACAAATCATATCTCGTTAAAAAAAAATTTACAATCATTTTTTTTTTTTAATATTTCGTAGCCATGCAATAAAAAAGCCAACCATCAACCGCAAGCAACCAACTAAGTAGGATACTTACAACCGCAAGCAAGCAAGCAAGCAACCAACAAACTACGATATCGAGAACCACAATAAAATGAAATAATCAAATTCACTTACCTATGTTGCCACCAACCTCGCACAGAAAGTGGCTTCGTACAGCAGACTCCGAATTCGACGAAGCTACGAGGCAACTCAAGTTGCTGTTCGGAGCCAACTCGGAGAGAGCTCTGTAAATAGATACAACAAAAAAATAACGGTTATTTCCTTATGATGTCGCGCAACCTTAAGAAGCCATAATTGGATAAAATTCAAATTCCACAAATGACGAAAGGGCTTATTAGGTATCGAGGTAGTTGCTCAGCAAAACGTTTGCGATTCCAGTTTGAAATAGGTTGGCTGATTTTGTTTTTGTCTCCCAAGTTATGCTCCATAGATGTTTTGGACGCAAAAATGTTAAGCGAACTTTGTTTAGAAATAACATTAATGAAGAAATTCAAATTGTTTTCAAAACTGGAATAGTAAAAGACGATGCTTAAAGTTCTTTCGTGGCAATAATTTTGAATGACCCGGTTTTTTTATGTTTTTCCACCAAACATTTCATGAAAAACTATTTTCGTCTGTTTCAAACTGTCCTAAAAAAATTTATTTTTGAAGATATCCCCAACTAGTCTAGTTTTTAAAATACTTCTAAATTTTTTTCTGTAATGTTTCTTCTGAAAAACGTTCGCTTCAAAAACATATTAATTTTTCTCAAAACCGCGGGTGAGGAAAGAGACCTCGGGAATATAGAAGGTAATAGCCGCTGCAGTGGCGCTATCTGGCGGACTAAAACAAGATAAATACTTTTCCAGTCCCCTTAAGTCCCGAAACAAATTTCGAGACCAAATCAAAACTAAAAGTGTAAACGAAGATACGACGACAATTTTCACAATATCTTTTGAGAGGCTATCGGAATGATTAAGTTTAAGAGAATAACCAGTAGATGGCACCATTAATAAATACTTGCTATAAAAAACTGAAAGTACAATGATGCAATATCTGGTACAGCCCGTTTAACATGGTGTGTGTTCGGTTTTCGTTTACATTCTCTCTTTTCACGTACAGTTCATCTTCGAACGAAGCTTGAAGTACAATACGCACTCAAATATATTGCGAATCCACTGACAATTTTGCAAAACCTATTTATGATTCCTTCTATTTTTAAAATCATTCTGAAAATAGCCTACATGCAAATGTCCATAGGCGATTAGGTTCGAACTGTTCGTCTAAGGATATTAGCATGTAGGCCATTTTAAACTTTCTTAACAAAAAAATAGAACGAACCATAACTAGGTTTTATGCAAAAGAATCAGTAGGTGGACGTTATATGAGGGGTTATTGCACTTTAAATTACGTTTCGAACATAACTGTGCACGAAAAGAAAGACTAAAAGAAAACCGAACGGCTATACCAGAATATTGCAGAATAACGACTTTATTCATGAAGAACATGAGTATGATGCAATACCTGGTATAGCCGTTTAACGTAGTGTGTTTGGTTTTCGTTAGTAGTTCTTTTTGTGTACAGTTATGTTTGAAACGTAATTTAAAGTGCAATAAGCGCTCAAATATACTGTGATTCCGCTGATACTTTTGCAAAACAATGTTATGATTCCTTCTATTTTTAAAGAAAGTTTGAAAATAAGAGTACATGATACTAATTTCCATAGACGATTCGTTAAGTTCGTTCTATCCTTAAATAAAAACTAGAAGAAAAAAAAAGAAGCAAACCTCCGAGAGTCCTGGCGAACAATCGAACGCCTCCTCTCGCGAGGCATATCTTCGGCCACGTCCCCCAATCTTCTATTATCGCACATAATGTGTATGATGACATCCCCGGCCGTCATCGAAGCTGTCAAGTGAACCGGAATGTTGCTTCGGTTCAGTTGAGGCGCTTGAACACGGATGATGCCATTTTGAAAGTCAACCTTTCACACAAATTAAAAATAATAAGTGATCGGTTCGTTTATTACGTTTTTAACAGGAATTTGTTACTTCGTTGGTTATTTTTCTGTAAATATCTGGCTTCGTCTTCCTCGTAAGCAACCACAGCTTCTAACCAGACGAAGAAAGAAAAAAAAAAAAATTATAGAAGACATTAAAACAAGTTAAGTCGTTGCTGAAGTAGACAAAGTTTTAAAGTCGGTCTGTTACGCACAGGTCTGTTATTCTCTTTCAGATTCTTCCTTTTAACTAAGCTGTCGTTTTTCGCTCGTATCTGTTTAATGAGAAACCTCGGAACCTAGATTTAAAAAAAAAAGATTATTTAAAATCGAGACACCGAAAAAAAAAGGGGGTTAAATTCTGGACTAACATTGAATAAAATGTCGTGATATCTGATCATCAGTTTCGTAATGAAACTTGTTGAAGATGCCAACTTCATTTCGGAAGTGAGATCCTTTCTGTTATCACCTTTGACTTTTTTCGGAATAAACAGATTCGGAGCAATAATCATTGCAACGTTCTGTAAACCCATTCGATTGTATCGCTCGTTCGCTACCACTTTCGAAAGAAATCGTAACAGAGCCTTAAAAAAAAACAGAAAATAAATAAAAATCACAAACAAATGCAAAACCTGCTAAACTATTTTCCTTAAATATTTTTCTTTTTTTTTTTTGCATATTCTACTATTATTGTGCGATGTTTACACTTTTACAAAGAAATCAAGAAAACAAGCTTAGAAAAGCACGAAGATTCAATAATTTTTAAAATTCTTAACAAATGGGTACAAAAAAAAAACGGCTAAAAGTGGAAAATATTTAAATGCTCTAAAACTGCCTCAGGAGCGCTCAACTGGCCCCTTTACGAGAGTTTGCACAATGGTGCCTTATACCCACGCAGCGATGCTCATCATGTGGTGTGGCCCACGGATATATTTAAAATTCGCTATCCAGCTAACACTCTTAACCCTAGTACACACCTGATTCTTTGTTGCGATACATTGTTGCGGGACTGAATCAGACTGATCCGATTCAATGTTGTGGGGCAGAATCGCAACTGACGCGATTCAGACCCGCAACATTGTTCCGTGTCCACACCTACACTCAGTGTTTCTTCCTCCTTCTTGCTTTCACCATGTAAATATCACCAGCGGAAGTGGCCCTTGCAATATAAGCCTTGCATGATGCATTTATGAGGTGATTCATAAAGAGGGGCAAATAAAGCAGAAACGGTGGTGGGCACACAAGCTCTTCTCGGCTGAGAGCACATTCGGTTCAAGGCATTTGGACACCCTGAAGTTGAACGATGGGGGGAGGATTTCTAAATTTTATTCCTTTTAATTAGCATTGTAATCAAAAGACCATAACTTCCCACAGACACAATTTGTACAGAAGGTCCTCAATTAGTTTAACAATATTTTCAGTGGTCCACATATTTTTTAAGTCTAGTACTAGACTTAAAAAACGACGTGGACCACTGAAAAAGACTCAAAGGGCTCAGCTTGCTTTTAATTATTAAAGACGTCTTTAATAATTAAAAGCAAACTGAGCCCTTTGAGTCTTTGTTCATGTTTCAAAAGACGTCCACATCATGAAATGTCCCGCAACAATGTTGAAATGTTTCCCATTTCGATGGGACTCAAAAAACATGAATCTGAGCTGACGCGATTCAGCCCCGTAACATTTCAACATTGAGCGGGACAGAATCTCAACAGACGAGATTCAGCCCCGCAACAAAGAATCCCGGTGTGTACTACCCTTTAATGAAATTGCACGTGCCTGGTTTAAACATTTTTGTTTTCATTCATAACTCTAAATATCACCTTTTAATAGACTAATGAGCGAGTGCCTGTCTGGTGATAATTGCGATTATGAATATGCATATATTGCGAGAGTAGGCTTTCAATGACAGTGGCACAGAGGGCAGTCGCCACCCTCAAGTTATTTTCCCCGGTGACATTTTACAAGTCCAGGGTCCGGGCCTGCACTCCAGCCACAGCAAATAGAACAACGAACATGCTATTTGGAAATGTTCGCAAATAGTATTTGATTCATTTTTATGTTCTAGTCTGGAACCGGTTTCACATTCTACATTTGACAATGTCAATTTGAATTTTGTTTTCTATATGTTGTTTCTAAATAACGTTTGCTTGGCGTTTTTTTTTTTTTTGCATCTAATACCTAGTACACACACCTGATAATTTAAATGCATTTAAATAATAAACGTGTTCTACAGAGCCCCGTGAAGGACAAACAAACAATATGTCGAATTCAATTTATTCAGTTAATAATCTCAAAATATTGAGTTAATACTTAAATATAAAATATCTAAACTATTGACAAAATATTCATTTAGTATTTCAATTTAAAATATTTATATATATAATATCCCAGGTCTGTGAAGCATGTCGAAATTTGTATAAATTTGAATAAATGAACCGTTTTTTCTCTCTCAAGGTCAACTATATGTTGAACTCTTCCTTTGGAAAGTGTAGAAGGGGGGGGGAGAGAGAGAAAAGTGGGAGGGGGTGAGGGGAAAAGGTTGGAAAGTGTAGAAGGGGAGAGAGAGAAAAGTGGGAGGGGGTGACTAAAGTTGAAATGAAAGGAGTAAAAAAAAGGAAAAAACGACGCGCATGCGCACCAATGCCTGTGAATTTTGCTCCCGTCATTTACGACGGGTTACCCCACTAGTTATACACTGTATATATAATATCCCAGGTCTGTCCGTGTGTGTGTGTGTGGATGGGTGTCTTTCCTCTAACGCTGGACAAACACCTTTGTCGGAATTTATATAAATTTGATTAAATAAACTGCTTTTTTTTTCTCAAGGTCAACTATATGTTGCACCCTTCCCATCCAAGAACCCCATGATATTAAATTGGAAAGGGGAAAAGATTTATAAAGTGTAGAGGGGGGAGAGAGAAACGTGGAGGGAGGAAAAAAGGTGGAGGGGTGACTGAAATTGAAATGAAAGAAGTAAAAAAAAAACAAAGGACGCGCATGCGCACACCAGAGAAAATGAAAAACTCATTTTCTCTTTTAAATATAAAAAGGGGAGGGGATAATAGTAGCAAAATTAAACTACAGATTATCACGGGCAATTGTGCCCAGCATTAGGATTTCTTTTGCTCCGCCCTTTTATGAACATCATCAATTTCTAATTGGTTTGTTACTTGGTCTGACGTCATTAAAGGGCGGAGTAAAAGAAATTCTAATGCTGGGCACAATTGCCTGTGAATTTTGCTGCCGTCATTTACGACAGGTTACCCCACTAGTTAATAATAAAATCAATTTTTATTTGGTTCATGTCCTTAACTGGATTCCGTATAATTCACCTAAACACATTTAATTTGAATTCATTTAACACACGTGTATACAATGTATTAGACAGCTATAAAGCTACCGTAGATAACAATAAATACGAAATACTTGTGCCAGCAAATTTTACGCGACGATAACAAACAAAAACCTACCCATAAAGTATTACGATGCACTTCTGGAATAAGTAGTACTAAAGCCTTCAACGCTTTGAGTTGATCTAATCTATCAGGAATTTCTAGATAAAAACGAGACAATATTTAAATTAAGTAAAGAAAGATTAAATTCTGTATATCTAAAACGTTACTTAAGCCAAAGTTAAGCCTTAAAAACTCTTCATAAACGTACTGCAGAGTTTTGTTTTGCATGATTGTTTAAGCTTAACTTTATATTAAGCAACGTCTCTCTGCCATAGGCCTATTTAGCTGCTAGCAGAGGTTCGAAAAAAAAAAATTATTATTTTGTGAAATCAAAATTTAACTTCAAAACCAATTGATTTCATGCTATGGTTTAAAAACAACTTAAAAACATGAAAGTTTTGTTAGAAACTATTCACATCAAGCTGACCTAAACTTGCAGCGAGACATGGAATAGTCTGTTAAAATTGCAGACAAAACAACAACAAAACAAAGTCGTAGAAATGTTTTAAAATAGTCGCCAATTTGTCTCGAAACACCAAGTTTCTGCTTTGTTTTCGTTTTGTCAGCCTGATGTGGATCAGCCTTTATATCCTTTAAAAATACATTTTTCATAGAAGTTTGAAAATTCGAAAATTTTATTTTGATGGACGTAATTATCAAATGGACTTTTTTTTTGGGATAAAAAAAAAAGTCTATTTTTAAAGATATCAACATAATCAACATTAAAACATCCTTCAGAGGCTACATTGCAAAATCACTTCGAAAAACCTCCGCAAAGAGCGCTAGCATCGTGATTATATCAAGCCCAAAGACCCGATTGTTAAAGAAAAAATGTTAATTTTTAAAATACATAGTTGCAGCAATATGTTTATTTTTCATATTTAAAGTTGTCCAATATTAAGTTTTCAAAGTGCAATGTGCACCTTAAGAGGCTAGATACATCGTTTAGTTCGAAATTCCTCCGAATGTAGGCGCTGCGATCGTTGTTGATTGAAAAACGGTTTTTTAATGTTTTTTCTCCCGGTTCGAAGTCACATAATAATTAATAGAAAAATAATTTCGCGTGCTAACCTTATAAAAAGAAAACATTGTGAAGCCAGTAGATTAATGCACGTGCTAATTATTTTGTTATTGTTCTGAGTTGTTTTTAACGGGAGTTCTTCAAATGTTTGGGTGACGGTTTTTTGCTCCTATGGGACTTAACATGGAGTTAAAAAACGTAAGATTTTAAATGTTATTTAAAAATAGAAAGCCCTTTTAAAATTTAGAAAAAGGAACAATCCTGAAGGCAATAAACACGTGTAAGTACGTGCTAATTTTTCTGATTGCTTTAAATCATTTTTAATGAGAGTTCTCTTAACTTTTGTTGGACGGTGTTTTAGTCCTATGGGACTTAACATGGAGTTTAAAAACGTACGATTTTAAACGTTATTAAAAAATAGAAGGACCTTTTCAAAATTTATAAAAAGGAAACATCGTGAAGCCAATACATGAATGTATGTGCTAATTATTTTGTTATTGTTCTAAATCAGTTTTAACAAGAGTTTTTCAAATGTTTGTGGGACGGTTTTTGATCCTATGGGATTTAACATGGGGTTGAAAAAACGAACGACTTTGAACCTTGTTTAAAAATAGAAGGACCTTTTCAAAAATTATAAAAATCGAGCACGTGAAGAACAATACTTTTTATTGCATTTTGCGCTTTATTGTATTTGAATTGAGCGATTGTGAGGCGATTTCTTGCAGTTTTAGTAACACCATATAAGAACACTCATTTGTCTCGTTGTCGTCTGCTCAAAACAACAAGATGGACGTGGATCTAGGCTCTTAAATGTACGCTGATCTAGTAATGGAATGACAAAAAAGTGCGGTTCTATTTTTAAAAACTATTTCAAAATCGCAAATTTCTAACTCTTATGTTAAACTCCATTGAGTATGCGCGCGTAAGTAAAAAACATCCATTAAAATGCTCGTAAAAATACCTAAAAATAATTTTAAAAAACCACAATTAAACCACAGTGAAAACAACACATTGGCGCACGTGCTGATTTTTTCTGGTTTTATGAAATTATTTTTACGTATTTTTAGAGCATTTTAATGGATGCTTTTTTTTTGCTTATGAGCACATACTCAATGGAGTTTAACATAAGAGTTAGAAATTCGGGATTTTCAAATAGTTTTTAAAAATAGAACCGCACTTACCAATTATTTGTCATTCTATCACTCAATCAGCATATATTTAAGGTGTACATTGCACTTTGAAAACTTAGTATTGGACAACTTTAAATATGAAAAATAAACATATTGCCGCGCGACTGTGTATTTTAAAAATTAACATTTTTTCTTTATCATCGGGTCTATGGGCTCGATATAATCACAATGCTAGCGCTCTTTGCAGAGGTTTTTCGAAGTAATTTTGCGATGTAGCCTTTTAAACTATTTACCTTTCACTGTACATTAAAAAGTATTCGACTTTCAAACAAAAAAAAATCAACTTGTTGTCAAGAATAATCAAAAACAAGTCTCACTTTCAAGCAAGAAAAATGCATCCATGTATTCGTTGGTTAACAACGGCACCGGTAATTCCCTTAGAAAGTGTTTGAGCACCGCCGTAATATCGTTAATCGAACAACTCGAAAGGATTTGGTCAATAGACAACGAAGACTCGTAAAATTTGATCTCGATCTCTTGTTTTATCAACTGGACCTTATGCATCGAGCCGGGAACCCTCAAGATTCCTTCCTCTTTTAATCCGTAACGTTCCAGATGGTAGAGAATCTTGTTTTTTTTTTTAAATAAAACGATAAAAAAACATTTCATTATTTTTAAGTTTTCATCGAAATGAATAAAAAGAACCTGATTTTTCAAACTTACTTTTTCAAACACGAGCGGAATTCTGCAAAATGGAACGAACTTCTGATCGTTCTCGATTAAAGTTGTGAGAGAATTGCCGAAAATTGAAATCACTGAAAACAAAAACATAAAATACGAGAATTTAATTAAGGTGGTTCTTAAAGTGTAAAACAAACGCCTCTCGAGCTCCGAGTCATACTCGGGTGCAACACGAAGAAAAACTTGACAGTGTTTTAGAAACTAGAAGGGTAGCACAATTACTTAAAAGGTAATTTTCATTTTCGTATCTTTCAAAATAAGCTTTTCACGTGAGATTGAAAATGACTCAACATTAAGCAGACGATATTTTTTTTTTTTAAATCTTCGTCTTTTGAAAGATATCAACATGAAAAAATACTTTTAAGTAATATTGAGCTACGTACTCTTCTAGTTTCTAAAACATTTTTCTAGTTTTCCCCCTAACTTTGCTTCTCAATGACAGAATAATCAGATCTAACCTAAAAAATTACATGTTATTAAACAAAAAGTTTATGTTTTTGGTTTATTTTCTACAAAACAAACTAAAAACTATATCAGTCGCCATTTTAAAATTACTATTTCTACAAATTGAATTTTTTTTTGCAAGATTAATAATCAGAATTACGCTATTAAGAGTCTAGACACTCCAGAGTTTCACGTGCCATGAGACACGGACCTTTTTTGAAGTCAATGAATGGCTTTTAACGTGAGACTAGCAAATTAGTATAATTCAAAATTGTAGAAAATCAAAACCCCTTTGAATATTGCAATAAATAGACTTTAATACCCGGCCACAACATTCGAGAAGAGATTACAACGTTAGTTATCGTTGAAAATTCAACTTAAAGGCACCTAAGGTGGCTAGAATCAAGACTTATGTTTTTGGAAACATCAAATTTCGCTTAACATTGCGTCTATGGAGTTGTGCAAAGCACGTACAAACTTGAGTTGTCTAAGCTCTTAACCTGGCATAAGTCATAACCCCGTGATACCGATTATGAAATTGTGCATTTTTAAGTAAATGAATAAATGAACTTCAAATTGATTTAAATTTAGTAAAAAAAAAACGTTTTTAATAAAAAATAAATCATCTGAATTACGAGGCTAGATCGCAAAATTACTTCGAACAATCTCCACAAAGAACGCTAGCATCGTTTTTCTATTAAGTCCATAGACCCGATGTTAAAGAAAAAATGTTAATTTTTAAAATACACACAGTCGCAGCGGCAATATGTTTATTTTTCATATTTAAAGTTGTCCAATTTTGATGCTTCAAAGTGCAATGTGCACCTTAAATATATGCTGATCAAGTGATAGAATAATAAAAAATTGGTAAGTGCGGTTCTATTTTTAAAAACTATTTCAAAATCACGAATTTCTAACTCTCATGTTAAACTCCATTGAGTATGCGCTCGTAAGCAAAAAAAACATCCATTAAAATTGCTAGTGAAATACGTAAAAATAACCACAGTGACGCCAAAACATTGGAGCACGTGCTGATCATTTTCTGGTTTTTTTAAATTATTTTTAGGTATTTTTACCAACATTTTAATGAATGTTTTTTTTCTTACGAGGGCGTACTCAATGGAGTTGAACATAAAAAGTGTTAGAAATTCACGATTTTGAAATATTTTTAAAAATATAACCGCACTTACCAATTTTTCTTCATTCTATCACTCGATCAGCATATATTTAAGGTGCCCATTGCACTTTGAACCATCAAAATAGGACAACTTTAAATGTGAAAAATTAACATATTGCCGCGAATGCGTATTTTAAAAATTAACGTTTCTTCTTTAAAATCGTGTCTAGAAAAACGATGCTAGTGCTCTTTGCGGAGATTTTTCAAAGTAATTTTGCGATGTAGCCTCTTAAATTATGAAAAATGCTCGGAACATTTTAAAACCTTCTCTTCGCTTCACTTTTGCAGCTTTTCTTCGAGAGTACTGCAATTTGTACTGATCCAATATGTAAGTCAATTCGAGCAAAATCAGCGCTTGAATCTGTTGCACGTCTTCAGGGCTCAAATCGCTAATGCAAGTTACGCCACCGTGTTTATCGGGTAGCAAACTGTGAAAGCTCTTGAAAAGAAAAACATATAAAAATTAAAGAAAGTCAGTTTCATACAAAAACGAAAACAGTAAGGCAACCCTTAAGCAATTGCGATTCAAATAACACTTTTGGTCCGAATTCAAGAAACAACCTTGGTATACTTGCGTCGCCCATAGACAAAGCTTGTCCCGTCAGAGGGATTTATAAAAAATTTAAAATTCAGTTATTTAGACCGGCTGTCGCCAACCTTTCGGAACCTCACGGACCACTAAATTCAAAATTTTAAATCCCGCGGACCACTAATATGAATTTTTTTTAAAAAAGATAAATACGTTTGTTCAAATAATGATCAGAGAACTTCCATTTTATTAATAGAAAATCTTTAAAGGTTGTTTGATTGTAAGAAAATTATTAAAGTTAGTTTAATTATTACAAAAAATAATGGAAGCTTATAGGGGAGAAGCGTACGTGTGGTGGGAGAAACTGAACGAAATGTAGCTCACTCGCGTGCCGTATTTGACGAGAACTGTACCAGACTCTAGTACATTTCGTCAATTTAGTGCAATAGAAAGGCGAAAATTGTCATTCAGAATAGAAGAATTTATTAAGAATGTTTTTTTTTTTTGGTTTATTATGAATAAACCAAAAAAAATTCAAATATTGTCTAGATTTTTCTGTGGACCACCAAAAATTTCTCGCGGACCACCGGTTGTTGACAGCTGATTTAGACTCATTTTATCTGATAAGTAAATATAAAAAACGATGTTTTAGTACACGCTTTTATTTCTACTGATGACATGTTTTTTGTTTATGAAACTACGGAAGTGTAATTTGTTTTATTTTGTTGAAAAAGACGTTATTTGAGGTCCCCCCCTCCTATAACGGGAGAGCCTGGGCGGGTCATTAGAAAATAATTCATCAAAATTTGAATAGATTAACAGATCGCACTAGTAGAGGCTACTGCAGTGTACAAAATTTCAGCTCTCTCTACGTTATAGGGGGAAGTTGGTTGAAATACGAGAAATACAAATCCACGGACAACGGTCATCACAAGTTAAATAAAACTTGTAAAAAAAAAATAACAACAAATGTTTTCAATAATTTAAACAAAAAAGGATTCTTGCATTCTTTTGTTATTACCCATTATTTTTACCAGACAAGAAAAAAACACAATCCTATATTTTTTATTTGGTCAATTCCTCTGACGTCAGAAGCTTCTTCTATGGATGACCCAAGAATATAGTTGAACTTTAAAATAACACATCCTTTGACTAGAACAACGGGGTATTTCAAACGTTGAACAGCTGCTCTAAGAGAATACGTTAAAGTTCGAGTGTCAAATTGTCTAAATTGTAATTAGAGGTGGCAACGGGTAGAAACCGAACCGTTTCTACTCGGGTCTGAACTGGTTTATAATCGGTTCGCGATTTTTTAAAAACCGGTTCTGATCAGTTCGTCGATCTTGACGAACCGGTACAAAACCGTTTCCTTAATTGGCGAACCGGTTCTACAGGTTCCGAACGTTTGACATCTCTAATTGTAACTGCATGCCTCCCTACGGAAGCTGATTATCTCGGTAAACTGCAGAAATTATTAACTTCTGCCCGCAACAAAGTTAGTCCGTATTGATTTAATGAATGAAAAGCATTGGTTAGGATTGCCTTATTTATCATTCACTGAAAAATTCTACTCACATCGAATTTGTCATCTTCTAAATCTATATTACAATTTTCGAATCCCCATTCCTAAATTTAAAAAAAAAAAACAATTGAATATTAAACTTATTTCTGAAAATGTTCGCAAACGTAACTACAAATCCAGTGCGCTACATTTTAGCTAAAGTAACTGTTTTTCCTTACAATTAACGTTAAATGTCATGAGTAGACTAATTCAAAATCCCTTCATTTTATTAGGGATGGAACCTTCGAATCCTCAAATCCCGCAAATCTTGAAAAAATATTCGAGATTCGAAAACTCGAATCTTCGTGCTTTTTTCGTCTTTCGAATCTTTCGATTCCTAACCTTAAAAAAACTGTTAAAAACTTTGGTAAAATTAGTTTTAACTCCATTGAAGTGTTAACTAACAAAAAAAAAACCGGCGATTGTTGCAATTTCGGTGTTGTACCCGGATCACCAATATCATCCACCTTGTGGTGACCCTGAATGCCACACTTGTTTTTTTATTATTAATAATTTAATATTTAATATTATTTCATTTATTTGTATCTTTTTAATGAATAATATAGGATTCTTATATGAAGCATTCGAGAGATTCAAAGGATTCGATAACCGTTTAGGATTCGGATTTGAGAAGATTTATTCTTCGTCCCAAACCTAATTTTTATTTTTTAACAAAAATGCCTTCGAACAAAAGAAAAACACCGTTTACTCAAGTTTTAAAAAGATTAAAACGATTCATATTAACCTGATCTGATTCGATATCAATTCCAACGTCCTCCAGAGAGACATCCAAAGATTGACTAGTCGATGTAATAACATCCAAACTGTGATTCCGATGAAGGGAACCACGATTCTGAAAACCAAGAATCTCGACACCTAAAAGAAACGACAAAAACCAAAGTTTGCGATATATCGACCTGATTTAAAAGAAACGACGAGGAGGAGGAGAACCTGAATCAAAATCATCCGATCCAGCCACTGGATCCCGTTTTAGAAGCTGTTCTCTTGTAAAAGGTGTCTCGATCGGGCTGACGTAAAACTGAGATTGATTCCTCGATTCGCTTGTGACTTCCGGTAACGATTCGTGAGAGCCAATCGCCGTAACTCCTTTCTCTCCGCTGTTTACGTACAAAAGATTAATTCATAAAAAGCAATATTTATGAACATATTAAGACAATGTTAGCACTTTTCTACAATTGAGGATTTTCAAAAGCTTTTTCGAGACATGTTTTTGCGAAACGTTAAAAAATTGACTTACAAAATACTGAAATACAAATTTCCGAGGTTTGAAGAACAAAACACACAAAGTTTTGAAGGAAAAAAAAATAATTTCTAAAATCTTGAGAGAAAAAATCATCAGCAATAAAGATCTATACAAGTCTTTCGTACAAAAAGCACTTTAGAGTGGTCCAGTTCGACTTCAAAATGTTAATAATCGGCATGTCGCCAAAACCAACCACTCGAGTCAATGCAGTGGTTGGAAGAGGTTGTAGTGTAATTTAACGAGCTTAAATAAAAGTGATCGTAATCGACAACAAGAACGACTTGAATCAATTCAATTCGACTTAGTACACCTGCAATCAGCTTGAGAGCCATGTGGCAGGGGGGAGGGATAATTCCCGATCACAAATGATTGTCATTTAGATAAAGTTTAGACAAATCATCGTAAAACACTCTCCCCCCAAAAAAAAAAAAATTCCACGCTACGTGACTGCTGTCGATGGTGGCGGGGATCGATTTCTGCAGCAATTAGAAGTCTACGGAATCTTGAAGAACAGTCCCTCCCCCCCTCCCCCCACAGCACCGACCAAGTTGGTTAAGGTCTACATAATAGATCACACTCTCTAAATCTAAGGCGGTTCCCCGCCCGAAATAAAGAGAGTTCTGGCCTGAATCACGTAACAAGAGCTCTACACTTGTTACTTATCTCAAACTTCGAACATTTTCTACAACTTTTTTGTAAAAAAATATTGAGCCAATAAGAAATGTATCCGCTTTTTTTTTTTGGAAAAGCAGATACATATCTTATTGGCTCAAGATTTTTTTTACAAAAAAGTCCTGACTTTTTGAAGACTCATTTACATTTTGAAAATCCCCTTTTAGGTTACATTTTTTTTTGGTGCAAAAAGCAAAATCTTACCGTCTCAATTGTTGCGCGCTTGAAAATTTCCAATGGACATTTGTCGTCGTCGCCGTCGTCGCTATCGAAAGAAGCGAGCTCGAATCGTTTGGACTCGTCCTCTCGTTCGAATGATAACCGTGACTGAAAGTAGGCGAGACGTTGATGGCTTCCGGAATCCATTCCTGTGGACTCGGTGTCGAAAGCGAGTCGAGAGAATCCGGTGTCGCACTACGGCTCCTCGTGGCGTTGCTCGTCGTCTCGTAAGAAGCGTTCTGAGAAAACACGTCTCGTACATCTCGTATCTTGTGCTCTCTCTTCTTCTTTCGTATCGTCGCCTTAACCGACGTGAACTTCTTTCGTACAATCGAAGCCTGTTTGAAAGTCAGGCTCTTGCAAAAATCCTCTAACGCATCCTCCTTGTCGTCTTCGTTACCTTCTATTCAATGAGAAAATCAGAAAACGTTTTGTTAATTTAATGTCATCTGTATCATAATTAGGGTTGTTTACGCTGAGTGTCGACTAGGTCGGTGACGCGACGTGACGCGGCGCTGAGCAAAACGGCCCCCCCCCAAACAAAATGCATGTAAATGAATGGAGCCTTGTTCATTAGGGCAGAAGCGCGACGTGGCACTGTTCTGGAAAAAGTTTGGGAGTTCTTGAAGTCAAAAGTTTCATCACGCTTCCATCGCGCCTTCACGCTTCCGCCCTAATAGACGGAAGCGTAGAGTGGAATTCATCGGCTTTCTTGTCAAACACCTCGAGTTTGCCAATCTACATGGGCAGAATCGAGGGATACGAAGCCGATTTTCGCGCGCCGCGTTCATAGGGGACAGACCTCTACTTGAAACTACACGTCGCATCGCGCCTAGTGGACACTTAGCTTTAAGGTGGCTGAATAGATATTTATTTTAATGCTATGCTACATAGACGTTTTCGTAAAAATTTCTACGCAAGTATGTCACACGAACGTTTAGTAGAAACAACATTACGAAAAAAAATTCAAATTGTTTTCAAAAACTAGAATGGGTAAAAGATTATGCTAAAAATTTTTTCATGACAATATCTTAAAAAATAAACAATTTTATACTTCAGTTTGAAAATGACCCGCTTTTTTTGGATTTTCCATTGAAAATTTCATGAAAAACTATTTTCGCCTCTTTCAAACTGTCATAAAAAGTGTATTTTGAAAGATATCATCGTGAAACAACTTTTAGCATTATCACCAACTATTCTAGTTTCTAAAACACATTGAATTTTTAATTTTATGTTGCTGTACATTGTCGCCTATTTGTAAGTTTCTTTTTTAATTGTATATAGGCCTAATTTCAGGTTCTGAAGATGCCTCGATTTAAAAGTCGAAACGTTAAGAGCCTAGATCCACGTCCATCTTGTTGTTTTGAGCAGACGACAACGAGACAAATGAGTGTTCTTATATGGTGTTACTAAAATTGAAAGAAATCGCCTCACAATCGCTCAATTCAAATACAGTAAAGCGCAAAATGCAATAAAAAGTATTGTTCTTCACGTGCTCGATTTATATAATTTTTGAAAAGGTCCTTCTATTTTTAAACAAGGTTCAAAGCCGTTCGTTTTTTCAACCCCATGTTAAATCCCATAGGATCAAAAACCGTCCCACAAACATTTGAAAAACTCTCGTTAAAACTGACTTAGAACAATAACAAAATAATTAGCACATACATTCATGTATTGGCTTCACGATGTTTCCTTTTTATAAATTTTGAAAAGGTCCTTCTATTTTTTAATAACGTTTAAAATCGTACGTTTTTAAACTCCATGTTAAGTCCCATAGGACTAAAACACCGTCCAACAAAAGTTAAGAGAACTCTGATTAAAAATGATTTAGAGCAATCAGAAAAATTAGCACGTACTTACATGTGTTTATTGCCCTCAGGGTTATTCTTTTTTCTAAATTTTAAAAGGGCTTTCTATTTTTAAATAACATTTAAAATCTTACGTTTTTTTAACTCCATGTTAAGTCCCATAGGAGCAAAAAACCGTCACCCAAACATTTGAAGAACTCCCATTAAAAACGACTTAGAACAATCACACAAAAATTAGCACGTGCATTAATCTACTGGCTTCACAATGTTTTCTTTTTATAAGCTTAGCACGCGAAATTATTTTTCAATTAATTATTATGTGACTTCGAACCGGGAGAAAAAAACGTTAAAAAACCGTTTTTCAATCAACAACGATCGCAGCGCCTACATTCGGAGAAATTTTGAACTAAACGATGTATCTAGCCTCTTAACCATTTTTAACAAAAAAATTATTAAAATTAAAAAATACGGCCAAATTTTATTTTCCTGATAAATTTTATTATACTAATTTTAAAACAAGAAAATTAAACAAAAAACATGTTTTTTTGTTGTTGTGAATTTCGCTTTTATAACAAGAAAAGGTCTAAAGAGTAAAACAAGATGTAATTGTGTCTTGAGTTGGTATCAGGGTATTGGATTTGGTGAATTTAACTGGATTCAATCAAATCCAAATCCTCATTGAACAAATCCAAATCAAATCCAAATCCAATCTTCACACATTTTCTTAAATCCAAATCCAAATCCGATATTTTTTTTTATTATTTTTTACTACATTTTTCCCAGGTAACGATAATTACTTTTAATGAAAAGCAATTTTTCAAATATTTTTGGTTTTAAATTTGATCGTTGTTCACTAAGTATATTTCCAGCGGTTGAAAACTCCCTTTCCACACTTCCAGATGAGACAGGAATGCAAAATACTTTTTGTGCAATGTCTTGTAAGTTAGTACACTTAGTTTGTAGAAACTTTGTACACTGTACAATGTACAGAGTACAAAAAAATGTTTTTCTAAATTGTAAGTTGTAACTGTAAAGTGTACAGCACAAAGCCACAAAATAATAAAACTAACAAATCCAAATTATTAAAACAGAATAAATCCAAATCAAATTCAAATCCTTTCATTTCCATTTCATAAAAATCCAAATCCAAATCCAAATCTGCTACATTTGTTCAAAATCCAAATCAAATCCAAATCCACAAATCCCAAATCCAATACTCTGGTTGGTACAGTGGTTAGTGTCATGGGTTCAAATTCCGTGCAGTGTGTGAATTATTTTCAAACTAGTGGGGTAACCCGTCATAAATGACGGGATCCAAAATCACCGGCAATTGTGCCCAGCATTAGAATTTCTTTTCCTCCGCCCTTTTATGACATCAGGCCAAGTAACAAACCAATTAAAAATTGATGACGTTCATAAACGGGCGGAAGAAAAGAAATTCTAATGCTGGGCACAATTGCCTGTGATAAACGGTAGTTTAATTTTGCTACTATTACCCCCTCCCCTTTTTATATTTGAAAGAGAAAATAAGTTTTTCATTTTCTGTTGTGTGCGCATGCGCGTCGTTGTTCCTTTTTTACTCCTTTCATTTCAATTTCAGTCACCCCCTCCCACTTTTCCCCCTCCACGTTTCTCTCCCCCCTTTCTACACTTTCCAACCTTTTTCCCTCTCCAATTTAATATTGTGGGGTTCTTGGATGGAGAGTGTGCAACATATAGTTGACCTTGAGAAAAAGTGGTTCATTTATTCAAATTTATAAAAATTCCGACGTGCTTCAAGGGGTTTGTACAGTGTTAAATCCACACACACACACAGACCTGGCTTAATATATATAATATTACAGAAGGTGGCAGTGGACAAACAAACAAACAAATTATGAAGCGAGTAATAATAAATAAAAGTTAAGTTACATTAAAATTAAGTAAAATAAATAAGTAAAAATTAATTTAAAGTAAAATTCATTAATTAGAATAAATGAAAGTAAAATGAGCTAAAGTAAATTAGCGAAATTTTAATAAAATTAAAATTTTGAGAATTTTGAACAAAAAAAAGTTTTGTTCTTTGAAAATTAAGATATAAAATCAACAGGTTCCCCTCCTCTATTTTATAGGGCTGAGGTCTCATTGGCCTTTTCAGATAGCCATATTTTATCATAATATACTTTGGAATTATTTTTTGTTCAACTTTTTTTTTAAAAAATAAAACAAAAAACATGTTTTTTTTAGAATTTCGCTTTTATAACAACAAAAAAAAAAGGTCTAAAAACTAGTAAAAAGTAAAACAAGATGTAATTGTGTCTTGTGTTGTTGGTGTTAGTGGTTAGTGTCTCAGACTGAAGTCAGTGATGACAGTGAGAACAGTGTCTGAAGTTAATTAAAAGCGAGTGTCAATAATCCTTCTCGATGGGATTTTATCCAGTATTGACAAAAAATAATCTTATAATTTCTAAAATAAAAGTTTGGCTGATAAATAATTTGAGTTTCGATAAAGATATAAAATCGAAACAAGGTTTCGTAGAAGAAGAAAAAAAATTGTCAAAAACGTCGATTACGCCCGATCCACATCAAACTGACAAAACACAAACAAAACAGAAACTCAAGTGTTTCGAGACAAATTGGTGACAATTCTAAAACATTTATAAGACGTTTTTGTTTTGTTTTGTTTGAAATTTCACAAACAATTCCATATGTCCCCTGGGACTCTCAAATGGGTAAATAACAAAAGATTTTTGTTTCGTTTCGGTAGTACGCAACATTCTTTCAACTCTTGTCTGTGAAATAAAACACTTCAAAGCAACACTATAAGAGCTATTGTCTCACGTCTATGCGGACAGCTATAGAAAAAAACAAAAACAAAATCCAGATTTGTTTGTGTTCTGTCACAAATTTATTGTGGTTTTGTCTTGAGTACTGCTGACAGTTGTTTCAGTTTTGTTTTGTTTTCAAGATCTGCTCTTTTTTTCAGGTGTTTTTGTCTCGAACTCATGTTGCACTTTTGTCAGCTTGATGTGGATCGGACGTAATAAAAACAAAAACAAAACCCAATTTGTTTGTGTTAAGTCACAAATTTGTTGTTGTTTTGTCTCGAGTACAGCTGAGAGTTGTTTCAGGCTTGTTTTGTTTTCAAGATCTGCTTTATTCTATTGCTTTTTGTCTCAAACTCATGTTGCACTTTTGTCAGCTTGATGTGGATCGGACGTAATAAAAACAAAAACAAAACCCAATTTGTTTGTGTTAAGTCACAAATTTGTTGTTGTTTTGTCTCGAGTACTGCTGACAGTTGGTTCAGTTTTGTTTTGTTTTCAAGATCTGCTTTTTTCTGGTGCTTTTGTTGTGCTTTTGTCTCGAATTCATGTTGCACTTTCGTCAGCTTCATGTGGCTCGGGGAAAAGAAACAAAAACAATACCCAATTTGTTTGTGTTGTGTCGCAAATATGTTGTTGTTTTGTCTCGAGTACTGCTGACAGTTATTTCAGGCTTGTTTTGTTTTCAAGATCTGCTTTATTCTGGTGTTTCTGTCTCAAATTCATGTTGCGCTTTTGTCAGCTTGGTGTGGATCAGACGGAATAAAAACAAAACAAAACCCAATTTGTTTGTGTTGTGTGACAAATATGTCGTGGTTTTGTCTCGAGTACTGCTGACAGTTAGTTTAGGCTTGTTTTGTTTTCAAGATCTGCTTGTTTTGGTTGTGTTTTTGTCTCAAACTCATGTTGCGCTTTTGTCAGCTTCATGTTGATCGTGCAATAAAAACAAAAAACAAAACCCAATTTGTTTGTGTTAAATCACAAATTTGTTGTTGTTTTGTCTCGAGTACTGCTGACAATTGTTTAAGCCTTGTATTGTTTTCAAGATCGGCTTTTTTTCTGGGGTTGTTGTTGTTGTTTTTGTCTCAAATTCATGTTGGACTTTTGTCTGCTAGATGTGGTTCGGCCTTAATATAAATTCTACAAACCTTCGGAAGCCAATTCGTTAGGATTAAATCCGACTCGTGTTAACCATTCCTTATCCGTATCTATAGACACAAAAAAAAAATACAAAAACAATACATTTAATAATCCTTTGTCACTTACATTTTTTGTTATTAGTCACATTTTGGCACGATTACAAATTTCGTGTTCCAAATCAAAAAAAAAAAACCATTCTCTCGTATAGGCAGGCGCAGCCTACATTATAATAAATTTATACCTTCCGTTTTGTTTCCATCGTCCTCCAAAGAGTCGTCTTCGGACTTTCCATCGTCGTCGATGTAAAGAAAATCGTTGCAATAGTCAGCACTGTCTTGAGAATTAAAAGATTCCATTTCACGACATCAAATAATCCATTAAATCTGTCTTAAGAAGAAAAACAAGACAGAAAATTAATCTCAGTTTCATCACAACTTTTTGATTCTTGAAATGGTTTTTTTTTTTAAAAAAAAATATTTCTGTTGTTGTTGTTGTTCATTTTTGTTATTGTTTCATTTTATTTAAATTTGGGCGTCATTTTTTAATAATAAAAAATAAATTGTAACGCTCATCTACATATTTATATATTGGCCTAGTAGCTGTAAATTATGAAACGGATCCCCCCGCCCTTTAAACCTTCATTTTTCAAGGGTTTCCATAATAATTTTTTTTATTATTTATCAAATTAAATTGTTAAAATGAAAAAAAGTTTCTAAACTTTTGGGTGGTGCTGGGTTGGACCTCTTATCTCAGTAGAGATTAAATAGATTATAATCAGTGTTCATTATTAAGTGACAAACACTGACAGCTAGCTGTCTAATTATTAAACATTTAAGAGCCTAGATCCACGTCCATCTTGTTGTTTTGAGCAGACGACAACGAGACATATGAGTGTTCTTATAAAGTGTTACTAAAACTGCAAGAAATCGCCTCACAATCGCTCAATTAAAATACAGTAAAGCGCAAAATGCAATAAAAAGTATTGTTCTTCACGTGCTCGATTTATATAATTTTTGAAAAGGTCCTTCTATTTTTAAACAAGGTTCAAAGTCGTTCGTTTTTTTAACCCCATGTTAAATCCCATTGGCCCCCAAAACCGTCCCACAAACATTTGAAAAACTCTCGTTAAAAACGATTTAGAACAATAACAAAATAATTAGCACATACATTCATGTATTGGCTTCACGATGTTTCCTTTTTATAAATTTTGAAAAGGTTCTTCTATTTTTTAATAACGTTTAAAATCGTACGTTTTTTTAACTCCATGTTAATTCCCATAGGAGCAAAAAACCGTCCCACAAACATTTGAAGAACTCCACTCCCATTAAAAACGACTTAGAACAATCACATAGTAATTAGCACGTGCATTAATCTATTGGACTCACAATGTTTCCTTTTTATAAGATTAGCACGCGAAATTATTTTTCTATTAATTATTATGTGACTTCGAACAGGGAGAAAAAACGTTAAAAAACCGTTTTTCAATCAACAACGATCGCAGCGCCTACATTCGGAGAACTTTTGAACTAAACGATGTATCTAGGCTCTTAAGTTAAGGGACTGAGGTTCCCACATGTGGAGAGAGAAAAAAAATACACTGAAGAAGTAAATAAAGCCTCATTTTCACGGTGGCGATAGTTCTATCGTGAGAGTAGCTGTCATGAAAGTTGCGATAGTTCAACTCTCACGATAGCAACTGTCTACATGTCTTGAAATAACGTGATAGTTGTGACTAGCATTTGCTTATTAGAATTTTCATAGCGCATGCGCATTGCCATCTCGGTCGGTTTGTATAGGAAAGTGATGGCAAGTGAAAACTACGGTGCCACTTATTCTCATCGGCAGTTTCCATTGGTGATCAATAGATGGCGCTGCTACCACAAATCTGCCATCACTTTCCTATACAAACCGACCGAGATGGCAATGCGCATGCGCTATGAAAATTCTAATAAGCAAATGCTAGTATAGTTGTGTCACGAGTCATGACAGTGTGACGTCTACTTCATAGATATCATTGAGTCAACAACAGTGTTGCCTGTCTCTCTCCCTCCAGAAGCCAAATTTCCCTACAAAATGAATATTTCCCTACAAAGTGGTCACACAACAACTATTACTATCGCGAGAGTACTATCAACTATCTAGTCAAACGAGATAGTTGTGATAGTGCTATCGCGACAGTGCGATAGTTGACTATCATGTGGTTTTCACGATGATAGTTCTCGCGATAGTTGCTACTCTCATGACAGCAACTATCGTGACAACTATCATCGTGAAAACGGGGCTTAAGTCATAGATGCTCCAAACGTTTACGCCCAGCGGGTGTAAATCTTTTTCAGACAACTTTAACACGAGTTTCTACGAAAAACGCGTTTCCAATTTTGGTTACGGTGAACCCAGAAAAAAACCAACGGGGGCCCGTTTCCGGGCACGGCTTGCCGACTCCCTATGCCGTACATCAACCGACCAAGGATAGTCATGCAGTGCTTTTTCGACAGTAAAAATAAAAAAATACGTTTTTCGGTACAAGCTTTCATTTATACTAAGGGAATATGCTTTTTGTTTGGGGGGACTACAGAATAGTACTTTGAAAAATCAGAAATTCGAGTAGAGGAGTAGACTTTGGGAGGGTTTTGTTGCCAAAGTCTGTTGTTTGGTGGCGCATCGATCTGATAAAAGTCCATTTACAGGAAGTCAACTGATTTTTAATTTTTTTTTAAATTATATTAATGACTTATTTTAAATTTTAAAAATCGTTTTGGTAATCGTTGAATAATTCTTGACAATATTTTGACAAGAAATTGCTGGAGGTAATTGTTCTCTTTAAATCACATTTTATCATAAAAAAAGAGTAGAAATTTCAGTGAGAATTTTCCTAGATGGCATTATGGTCATTCCAACTCTTCTTTTTTACAGTCCCCATCTGTTTATCTGTTTCGGCAGATCGATCAGCATGAGTACTTCTTGCCTCGAATACAAGATTTTCATCTGGAGTTGATGGCTATTTCCAATTCCTTCTCCCCCTTTTCCATTGCACTGACCATGTACCCATCTTCTCTGTAACTCTTCCAGGGAAGAGTTCCCCTCAAAGTTAACCACTACTTTGAAGCTAATCTCTTGAAGATGTGCCTCTTTGAAGCATCCCTGCGAGATAGCTTTTCCTAACAAAATTTATTTCTTCCTTAAGGTGTTCATTCGGGTCCCTTATTGACAAGCTCGAGCTGCCCAAGTCACCCCGCTAACCTTAGTATTTTTTTTTTCAAATTTGATCATATCTCAATGAAAACTCTTCAAACAAACGTCATTTTACAACATATTGTAGGTAACATGATTATCTTCAACTATAATTACCCCCCTTTGCCCGTTTGCAACTGCATCAAACTTCACTGAACAAAGTTTCCAAAAAAAAAAAATATTGTCAACAATGTCCATGCAGTGTTCCACAAAAAGAGGCTTGGTGCCACCTACAATCGAGTCGAAGGAACGAACGACAGCCAATAGGTGGCACCATATACCCGACCATTAGGTTGCCATTATTTTGTGCCTATCGTTATTAATGATCATGGTGACGAGATTCAAAAAAAGAAAAACACCACCATATGTCACAAAGTCACCCCCACTTACGCGGTTTCTATTTTCTGCTTGTTTATACTGCTTGTATATATCTGTATTATGTGTGCGTGTACAGGCAATTAGAAAATTGGGACAAACAGAAGTTGGCTCCGCCCTTTTTATGACGACTGGCAAAACTTCTAATTGGTTTGTTGTGTGGTTCGACGTTGAAAAGGGGCGGATCATATGTGACGTCAGACTACATAACCAACCAATTAGAAGTTGCCGGTCGTCATAAAAAGGGCGGAGCCAACTTCTGTTTGTCCCGATTTCTAATTGCCTGTGTGCGTCAGACTACATAACCAACCAATTAGAAGTTGCGTTCGTCATAAAACGGGTGGAACCAACTTCTGTTTGTCCCGATTTCTAATTTGCTGTGTGCATGTGCGTCAGACTACATAACGAACCAATTAGAAGATGCCGTTCGTCATAAAAAGGGCGGAGCCAACTTCTGTTTGTCCCGATTTCTAATTGCCTGTGTGCGTCAGACTACATAACCAACCAATTAGAAGTTGCGTTCGTCATAAAAAAGGGCGGAGCCAACTTCTGTTTGTCCCGATTTCTAATTGCCTGTGTGCGTCAGACTACATAACCAACCAATTAGAAGTTGCGTTCGTCATAAAAAAGGGCGGAGCCAACTTTTGTTTGTCCCGATTTCTAATTGCCTGTGTGCGTGTGCGTCAGACTACATAACCAACCAATTAGAAGATGCCGTTCGTCATAAAAAAGGGCGGAGCCAACTTCTGCTTGTCCCCATTTCTAATTGCCCGTGTGCGTGTTGAGTATTTTATCTTTTTCTCTTTGTTTGTAGACGGAGCAATAGCACTTTTTAAAAAAAAAAAAAAAAAAGAACGCAAAATAACAATCAATTACCACACATTATGTACAGCAAAAAAATCCTTGAGAAAGAACAATTTTTTTGCATTTTGAATGAAGAAAAAAAAAAATACCTTTTTGTGAGAATAATTTCAAATAACTACAGAAATGATGCCAACGATGAGACTTGTATATTAATTACTGAAGGGCAAACAAATTTACCTATTGACCTAAAGAAGTGCTGACCAACCTTCACATCAAGGTGGGTCACAACCCCATTTTACTTACATATTCAGAACCACACATCCATCTCTCTCTCTCTCTCTCTCTAAGCTAACCTAAAAAAAACCTTTACAGCAACGCTTTTTTCCACGACTTTTAAATTGTAATTTGTATTAAAGATGTACTGTGGCACGGGAGCCAACCGTTGCTCACCCTAAAGAACTTTTTAATAATAGATTGGATTTATATTATTATATGTTTGGTAGAGGAGCGCCTGTGGTGAGCAACAATTATGTGACCCTCAATTGTGACCTTAAGTTTTTTTTTTTTTGCTTCTTGTTTTCACTTCAGGGTAAAAACAAAAAGAAGAATAATAATGACAACAACTTACTGACCTTTTCTATGTCTTTTGTTTAGGGACGACTGAATAAACGCCAAATTGAACAAACGCCAAACTGAATAAGCGCCAAATGGAACAAACGCCAAACTGAATAACCGCCAAACTTTTGGCTTTTATTCAGTTTGGCGTTTCTTCAATTTGGCGCTTATTCAGCGCCAACCAAACCTAACCATGTGTTTATCACATTTTGGCGCTTGTACAGTTTGGCGCTTATTCAGTTTGGCGTTTGTTCCATTTGGCGTTTATTCAGTTTGGCGTTAGTTCAGATTGGCGTTTGTTCAATTTGGCGCTTGCTCAATTTGGCGCTTGATCAGCGCCACCTTTGTTTATTACTATAGGGCTCGGATTTTTTAGGCAATATCAACGCAAACGTTTCTCAATTTGTGGCTCCAAGTGCCAATTGTGAAGTAATGATTGATAACCTCACAATCGAATCATCATGAGAGCAACTGCAATTATGCTTTTTTCTAATAATAAAAAAAAGGCTGGTTAGAGGCTAAGATGTATATTTACTATCAGTTGTCAACTAGATAGTGTTCTAGCCTCTAACCAGTGTTTTTGATTTTGAAAGATTATCATAATTGTTGGGTTGATCTAAACAAGAGATTGTTACTTCACAATTGGCTCTTTGAGGCCACAGATTGAGAAACATTTTATTGATAACTGCATACAAATCCGAGCCCTATTTATTACCAATAATTATCAGCATAATAAAATTGGGTCATAAAACATGGGTAATAAAACGTCAAAACTCATCTTTTACTTGAAAGGTTCATTTGCATAAAAGGAAATGAATTTTCAAAAATTTTATTTTGATATTTTGAATTGAAATTTTGAAAAAAAGATTTTCAATTTTTAATCAATTTTAATCATTTATTGATTTTAAACTAAATTTTGAATCAATCTTGCCATATGTTTTTTTTTTCCTCCCTTCAAATTTCAGATAAAATTTCAATTATCGAATGAAAATTCTGAAAAATTTCACTAGAAAGTGGGATGAATCCTAAATTTTCTCGAATCCGAATCCTAAAAGGCTCTCGAATCCTTCATATAAGAATCCTATATTATTCATTAAGAAGATACGAATAAATGAAATAATATTAAATTATTATTATTATTAAAAAACAGTGTGGCACTCAGGGTCGAAACAAGGTGATGATCCGGGTTACCACCGAAATTGGAACAAATCGCCGGTTTCTTTTGTTAGTGAACGCTTCTATTGGACGTCAATGGTGTTAAAACTAATTTTACCAAAGTTTTTAACAGTTGTTTAGGTTAGGATTCGAAGGATTCGAAAGATTCGAAAGACGAAAAAAGCGCGACGATTCGAGTTGTCGAATCTCGAATATTTTTTTCCAAGATTCGCAGGATTCGAGGAATCGAATGTCCCATCCCTAATATTTACATTTCCATATTTCACTTATATTTAGTTTAAGTGATAAAATAGAATTCAAATCTCGAGATTATAAATTTTTATTTAAACCTCCGGCTGAAAACCCACCAGAAAACAAAAATAGAAATAAATTATATTTATAATTTATAATATTTCTAATATTCTTTTGCATTGAGAGATATACGGCGCTTCTGATAAATGCCTTACAAAGTGGAAATCAGTGGGAAATTTTTTTTTCAGCACGTGTGATCTTTCCCTGACAATAAAAACTTAAGCCGGTATCACACTAGCAACCTCCAATGCAATTCAACTTGCAATGCAACCTGTGATGTGACTTGCAACTAGAACTTTGTAATAAACTTCTATATCACACTATGCAACCTAGTTGCCAATCAAGTTTTCAAAACTTTGTTTATGTGAAGGGACCGACATTCGGGTGAATCTCGTACGATATCGGAAGCCATTTTACTTTTAATCCGCGTTTTACTGAATTTTAAAATTTCAATTCTATTCTGGATTATCCAGTAAAATGCAGCTAAAAAGTAAAATGACTTTCCAACCACACGATCTGCTGTGAATCGTAGTGAAAATCGTACATGATTTTCTTCAATGTCGCCCCCCTTGGCTTGTGTCCATATTGTGATCAACTAACAGGAAGTTCATAAACCGGAAGTCATGAAGCCGGGAATTCGTTCAATGTTACACATGTCATTTCCGGCAAACGGCCTGATTGGTTGTTTGTCAGAAAGTTTACTTGAAAAGTCTCTCAAAGTTGAACACGTGCAACTCAATGAAACTTGAGTTTGACACTAGTTTAAAAGGAAAGTTTTATCAAGTTGCATGTCATATCACACTATAAACATTGAAGTTGCATGTCACATTGCACGTTTTATAGGGGCTTTATAAACGTGACCATGTTTTTAAATATACAATATGTCTCAAAAACAACATCACAGTCTATTATCAAAGATATTTGAAACTACTAGATGAAAACCCATAAAATTATCGACAATCATTGTAAATCCATTTTTCAGCGAGATTACGTTTTTTTTGTAGGTTTTCGGATTTCCTGAAACCAGTAACCTCCACACACTAGTGATTCCCTAAGTCCATAGTGACAATCAGTTCATCCTCCAGGATTCAAAATAGCATAGACCCATAGAAACCCCATTCAGCACACATGCTCTTAAGAGGTTACCATTGCAGAATTATTTCAAAAAATCCCCACAAAGAGCTCTAGCATCGTTTTTCTAGTGAGCCCATAGACCCAATGTTAAAGAAAAATATGTTTATTTCTCATATTTAAAGTTGTCCAATATTAATTTTTTAAAGTGCAATGCGCACCTTAAATATATGCTGATCGAGTGATAGAATGACAAAAAATTGGTAAGTGCCGTTCTATTTTTAAAAAGTATTTCAAAATCGCGAATTTCTAACTCTTATGTTAAACTCCATGGAGTACGTGCTCGTAAGAAAAAAATCCATTAAAATGCTCGTAAAAATACCTAAAAAGTAATTAAATAAATCAGCACGTGCGCCAATGTGTTGGCTTCACTGTGGATTAATTGCGGTTTTTTTAAAAATTAGTTTTATAGACATTTTAATGGATGTTTTTTTGTGCTTACGAGCATGTAGTACTCAATGTAGTTTCACATAAAGTTAGAAATTCGCGATTTTTAAATACTTTTTAAAAATAGAACCGCACTTACCAATTTTTTGTCATTCTATCACTAGATCAGCACATATTTAAGGTGCACATTGCACTTTGAAAACTTAATATTGGACAACTTTAAATATGAAAAATAAACATATTGCCGGTGCGACTGTGTATTTTAAAAATTAACGTTTTTCCTTTAACATCGGGTCTATGGGGCGCTGTTTGTGGAGATTTTTAGAAGTAATTTTTGCCATGTAGCCTCTTTAAAAGCCTTGACACTCCAGCATGCACGTGCTGGCAATACAGCGAATCTTGATGATTGCAAGTTGCGTAAGACTCCCCTCGCGTGAGTCGATGGAATCAGTCAGCAACTAACAAGTAAAGACGAAATTTCACAATTCTTTATAATAAAAAATAATTCACTCTTATATTTTATAATTTTTGAGTTGAAGCTAACAGTAAAAATTCTGCCACTATTGCTCCCCATGGATTTATGAACTATTTCGAGATGAAACTGAAACCAAAATCGATTGTTTTCAAGCACAAGAACAGAGAGAGAGAAAGAGAAAAAAAGACCTAATAAAAATGTTTATAATCTTAAAAAAATCAATAAAAACTATTCTCGTTTCTTCAGAATTTCGTACCATTGACAACAACACTGAAATCCATTGTTACTCAATAGTGCTGTCCTAATGGCTGCTCTTTCAGTTTCTCCTTCCCCTTTTTTCTCCCTCCACGTTTCTCTCTCTCTCCCCTTCTACACTTTCCAACCTTTTCCCCTCTACAATTTAATATCAATGGGTTCTTGGATGGGGAGTGTGCAACATATAGTTGACCTTGAGAAAAAAGCGGTTCATTTATTCATTTAAATTTATATAAATTCCGACATGCTTCAAGGTTTTTGTCCTTGTTTGTACAGCATTAATCACACACACACACACAGACCTGGTTAATATATCTATAATATCGATTTTACATTCCTATTGGTTGATGGGTATCATGTGATCATATTACTAGCTGACTCGCTGCTACAAAACAGCCGAAATACCTAACTACATTAGATATAAGCTGAAATGCATTTTGAACTCGAATCGTTTTTCTATTGAGCCCATAGGCCCAATGTTAAAGAAAAAATGTTAATTTTTAAAATACACAGTCACGTGGCAATATGTTTATTTTTCAGATTTAATAAAGTTTTCAAAGTGCAATCTGCACCTAAAATATATGCTGATCGAGGCATAAAATGACAAACATTGGTAAGTGCCGTTCTATTTTTAAAAACTATTTCAAAACCGCGAATTTTTAACTCTTATGTTAAACTCCATTGAGTATACCCAAATAAGCAAAAAAAAAAAACATCCATTACAATTGCTCGTAAAAATACCTAAAAATAATTTAAAAAAAATACAATTAAACCACAGCGAAGCCAACGCATTGGCGCACGTGCTGAATTTTTTCTGGTTTTTTAAAATTATTTTTACGAGCATTTTAAAGGATGTTTTTTGCTTACGAGCGCATACTTAATGGAGTTTAACATAAGAGTTGGAAATTCGTGATTTTGAAATAGTTTTTAAAAATAGAATCGCACTTACCGATCTTTTGTCATTCTATCACTCGATCAGCATAATATTTTAAGGTGCACATTGCACTTTGAAAACTTAATATTGGACAACTTTAAATATGAAAAAGAAACATATTTTGCCGCAAGTGTGTGTATTTTGAAAATTAACGTTTTTTCTTTAACATTGGGTCTATAGGCTCAACACAAAAACGATGCTAGCGCTCTTTGCGGAGATTTTTCGAAGTAATTTTGTGATGTAGCCTCTTAATGTTGTTTCTGAAAGAAAAAAATAATTTATGCTATTTCTAAAGAGACCGGGATCGAAAAATTTCGCATGAAATGGTTTTCTCATTACATTAATTACCCTATATTTTAATTTAATTTCGGACTTTTAAATGTTTTTGTCCAAAGATAAAATAATAAGGAATTTTGACATGAAAAAAAAGATGCGATTTTAACACACGTTTTAATAGTGAATGACATAAAGAGGACACAAAATGGCATCCGGTTTTTCATTGTTCCAAACACTCTCTCTTCTCTATAAAGTGTACAAACAAATGAAAAAGTGAAAGTTAACAAACAGTTCATTCACTTAAGAATAAATGAGGCACTTATATGAATCATAAAATAAAATCCTGTTTCAGTTTCATAACGAGACATTTGTTTTTTTTTCTTTATCAGCATCTAATTATGACTGCAACCATTTTTTTTTTCTAATCGAGAAAAGAAAAGTTTACATTTCGTGTTTTTTTTAAAAAATATTTTTAATCAAAAAATTAAACCAGAAAGAAAGATAATTTTTTTATTTGAAATGAATATGAGCAAGCTTTTTTTTTTTTGGAGAATTTCCGGACAAAATTCCATCAATTAAAGGTTCAACAATAGATTCAGACACATCCATTGTTCTCTTATTTGTTAGTTGCAATGTCCTGCACTTAGAGGGCGCGAACCAAAAAAAAAAAATTCCATCTCCCTTCAAAAATAATTTGAACCCCCCAAATCTACAGGCAATTAGAAAACAGGATAAACAGACGTTGGCTCTGCCCTTTTTATGACGACCGGCAACTTCTAATTGGTTTTTTGTGTGGTTCGACGTTGAAAAGGGCCGAGCATTTGACGTCAGACTACATAACCAACCAATTAGAAGTTGCCGGTCGTCATAAAAAAGGCGGAGCCAACTTCTGTTCGTCCCGATTTCTAATTGCTTGTCACTTAAAGAGGGCGCGAACCAAAAAAAAAAATTCCACCTCCCTTCAAAAATAATATGAACCCCCCCAAATTTACAGGCAATTAGAAAACGGGATAAACAAACGTTGGCTCCGCCCTTTTTATGACGACCGGCAACTTCTAATTGGTTTGTTGTGTGGTTCGACGTTGAAAAGGGCGGAGCATGTGACATCAGACTACTGTAAATAACCAACCAATTAGAAGTTGCTTTCGTCATAAAAACGGCGGAGCCAACTTCTGTTCGTCCCGATTTCTAATTGCTTGTCACTTAGAGGGCGCGAACCAAAAAAAAAAATTCCACCTCCCTTCAAAAATAATATGAACCCCCCCAAATCTACAGGCAATTAGAAAACGGGATAAACAAACGTTGGCTCCGCCCTTTTTATGACGAACGGCAACTACTAATTGGTTGGTTATGTAGTCTGACCTCACATGCTCCGCCCTTTTCAACGTCGAACCACACAACAAAACAATTAGAAGTTGCCACTCGTTATAAAAAGGGCTGGGCCAACTTCTGTTTATCCCGATTTCTAATTGCCTGTCCCAAATCTACATTACATACAAGGGTGCTCACAGACAATGTAAAGACAGGGAGATATAGTCATTTGCACCGCCTTTTTATGAGCGTCAGACCAAATATCAACCAATTGGAAATTGAAAAAGGTCGGACACATGTGACGTCAGACTACATAACCAACCAATTAGAAGTTGCGTTCGTCATAAAGAGGGCGGAGTCAACTTCTGTATGTCCCGATTTCTAATTGCCTGTACTTACTATCTCGTCCAAACGAGATCAAAAAATTCAAAAATTATGTCATGTTCTCAACAGGGCTCCGTACAATTTGAACACAAGTTGTGGTTTCAAAACCGCAGTTTGAACTTTGAACACAGTGTAAGATGATGATAATGATGATGATTAGGAATTATTATCCCCCAGCTAACAGGATGCCAAACGGTTTTCGAACTGATTGAAGGTGTGTACTGAGTTGATATTAAAATTGATAATATACTATAATACAGTATATATGATAAATGATATTTTCTTCAGTGAGAAACATAATTGATAATAAGACTTCATGCATTGAAAACGATGAAATGACAAAAGTAAATGAGAAATGACTGAAATGGTCTACTTTCAGGACAACTACCTATTTATAATCACGAAACTAACTTTAAAAATTACCTCTAAAAATAACTGTTTTTTTTTTTCCAACAAAAAAAAAAAAAAAAACAGTTACGAACAGAAAATAGTTGCCACCATACAGGGTGATGCAACAACCTTAAAAAAATCAACTTCTCTAATACCTAAGTACGCACCTGATAATTTAAACGCATTTAAATAATAAACGCGTTCTACAGAGCCCCGTGAAGGGCAAACAAACAATATGTCGAATTCAATTTATTCAGTTAATAATCTAAAAATATTGAGTTAATTAACTTAAATAGAAAATATATAAACCATTGGCAAAATATTGATTTAGTATTTCAATTTAAAATATTAATAATAAAAGTCAATTTTTATTTGGTTCATGTCCTTAACTGGATTCCGTATAATTCACCTAAACACATTTAACTCTTATGTGTGCACAAGGTATTAGCCACTATAGTTGCGTTGTCCAGAGGGACTAAAGTAATATAATTATCTATTCAGCCACCTTAATAAAAAATACAATACAATTAGGGTTGCCACACCTTTCCTCCTTTGTGGAGGACAGTCCTTCCATTCGGAAGAAATGTCCTCTGACCAGGACCATCCTCCACGAAGACAAACATGTCTTCCACACAATAAATTTTCTAAAAAACTTAAATACGTTCGTGGAGGGGATTGGTCATGGCCGGAGGACAGTTCTTCCGAATGGAGGACTGTCTCTCCACGAGTGGCAAGCCTATTAGCCTAAATACAATGGTAAAGAGAGACAAATAAAGAACAGACCTCCATGACATACAGAGCTGCATTATTGCGATAAATCCGGAAACCTACAACAGACACAGCTATAGGAAGCTCCAACACCTCTTAAAGACATTACACTATTACGTGACTCTTCCAGTTTTTAACGAATATTAAAAATTTCCTTTTCAACGGTTTTTTTTTTAAAAACAAAACAAAAAATATTTAAACTTCTCTTTTTTACAAAAAAAAAAAAAAAAATTAAAACAAAGAAACAAAAAACAAAACAAAAGATTTGTAGAAGCAAAAACCCGAAGACAAAAACCAAAATGTTAACCAACCAAAACAAGGTCAAAACGTTTTCTTATTTCGTTTTAAAGTGAATACCGGGTGTGGCCACCCTCCCCCACAACTCCATCCCCACCCCCTCCTCCTCCTCCTCCTTAACCCTCCCAATCCATAAAAAACCTATATTAAGGCAAGATCGCGAGAATAACTTGCACCAAACTAATTTAAGAAATCAGTCTACCATCCGAAACTAAAAAGAAAACACAAAAGCTTTTTTTTAAAATTCAATTGGGTAAATCAAAAGGGGTATTTATTATGGTCTAAAAAACAATTTTAATATCTTCTCTCCTCCGCCCACAAACAATACAAATTAAAATATTTGGGTTAGTTGGATATACAAGTAGCCAATTTATTTTTATTACAGAGAGCGGAAGAAGAAACCCCCCCCCCCCTTTCTCCATCGATCTTGAGAGAGAGAGAGTAAATAACAGTCACAAGTAACATTATTTGGATTACTTGTAACAGAGTTTTAACCGCCATTATTCATATTGTTTGGTTGTCATAACAAACTTATATGTTGGTCTATAAAAATGGTATTAAAATCCACCCACGTGCCTAATTTATCTCATCCAGACACACGCAGTGTAAAAACAGGAAGATAGTCGTTTGCTCCGCCCTTTTACGAGCGTCAGACAAAATATCAACCAATAAGAAATTGATAAGGACGGAGCATGTGACACATCCGACCACATAACAAACCAATTTAGAAGTTGCTGGTCCTCATAAAAGGGGCAGAGCAAACGACTGTATCTAATGGCGCATTCACACTAGGCTGGTTTCCCAGCTGCTGGTTGCTGCTGGCTGGTTGTAGCCCTCTGGCAGCATAGTGTGAGCTGCTACCAGCAGCTGCTTTCTCCAGCAGGCTAGTGATTTTAACAGCGGCTGGTGAAGTTGAACATGTCCAACTTTAGCAGCTACCAGCTGGTCATGTAACTCCCTTCCTGCTGCTACTCACTAGTGGGTAGTTGAAACTCCACTGCTGGGGTTGGTTGTTAGAATTTGTTTTTGCAAGATGGTGATTGGATGGCTTGCACTGCTAATCCCAGCAGTGACAGGACAAGTGTGAACCCAAAGCAGCAGCTGCTTGCTGCTGCTGCTAATAGCTAGCAGCAACCAGTGGCTTGTAAACCAGCCTAGTGTGAATGCACCCTTAAAGTGCAGTCAAGCAACCAGCAGCTGCTTTGGTTTCACACTTGTCCAGTCACTGCTGGTATTAGCAGTGCAAGTCATCCAATCACCGTCTTGCAAAAACATAAACTCTAACAACAACCAACCCAAGCAGTGGAGTTTCAACTACCCACTAGTGCCACTACTAGCAACAAAAAGTTCACACTAGATGGCAGCAGCAGGAAGGGAGTCACATGACCAGCTGGTAGCTGCTAAAGTTGGACATCTCCAACTTCACCAGCCGCTGTTAAAATCACTAGCCCGCTGGAGAAAGCAGCTGCTAGTAGCAGTTCAGACTATGCTGCTAGAGCGCTACAACCAGCCTAGTGTGACTGCGCCATTACTGTCTAATGGTGCATTCACACTAGGCTGGTTTACCAGTTGCTGGTTGCTATTTGCTGGTTGTAGCCTGCTAGCAGCATAGTCTGAACTGCTACCAGCAGCTGCTTTCTCCAGCAGGCAAGTGATTTTAACAGCAGCTGGTGAAGTGGAACATGTCCAACTTTAGCAGCTATCAGCTGGTCATGTGACTCTCTTCCTGCTGCTACCAGCTAGTGTGAACCCTTTGTCGCTAGTAGTGGCACTAGTGAGTAGTTGAAACCCCACTGCTTGGGTTGGTTGTTGTTAGAGTTTGTTTTTTGCAAGACGTGATTGGATGATTTGCGCTGCTAATACCAGCAGTGACTGGACAAGTGTGAACCCAAAGCAGCAGCTCTTGCTGCTAATAGCCAGCAGCAGCTCTTGCTGCTAATAGCCAGCAGCAACCAGCGGCTTGTAAACCAGCCTAGTGTGACTGCGTCTTTAGTGTCTTTACTTGCCTGTCTGTCATGCAGACACCTTTTCAACAGGCAAGTGTGGCCAACACTACCTTTTCATACTAAATATCAACCAATTAGAAATTGATAAGAGCAGGGCATGAGACATCAGATTCCCGCGTTTCCCGCCGTTTTTGTTTTAAGAGCCTACAGTGAAAAAAAAACTTACAAAAATCTTCGCATGTAGGCGCTTCTGTAGCTGTGACGTCAACATGTGGCAAAAAAAATCAATTTTGATACACTTTTGTCCGCCATTTTCTGTCTTATCGATGGATCAAAGGGGGTATATTTTAATAACGACTCTTTTTTGGGTAAATATGCACTACTGAAAAAAGGAAGAGCAACTTTCGATCTACAATGGTGAGTAATTTGAGTCGTATACAATTAGTGGTCAAATTTTAGGGTACTATGAAACTTATTGTTAGTGGGAAGTTTGATCCTATAAAATGTATAAACGGAGGAGCGTTTGTCGCCTATGGGATTTAACATGAGCTAAAAAAATACGTGATTTTAAAATGAAATTAAAAATAGAAAAACTAATTATAAATTTGTACCAACGTATCACTAGATGAGCAATATTGTTATGTACATATTGCAATTTGAATTTTGAAAATAACAATTTTCGTTGCAGAAAACAAAACATTTGCCTGAACCATGTATTTTTAAAATAGGAAGTTCTCTTTCTCATTGGTTTCAATGGCTTAGCTGTAGGGCGCCACTAAACGGTGAAAAGTGGAACTATAATTGTCATCTGCTAATATTCAAAATGGTGTCACACATATAGGCTTTTAATTTTTTAAACACGTTTAAAAAAACACGTTTTTATAAAAAAAATACGTTTTATAAAAACGAACACGTTTTTTTAAATTTACAACACTACTAAAAATTAAAACAAGTGTAATTGTGTCTTGTGTTGTTGGTGTAGTGGTTAGCGTCTCAGGTAACTGAGGCCATGGTAATGCCGCAGCCACA
The DNA here is from genome assembly GCA_036925085.1 of Brachycybe producta. Classification (NCBI taxonomy): domain Eukaryota; kingdom Metazoa; phylum Arthropoda; class Diplopoda; order Playtdesmida; family Andrognathidae; genus Brachycybe; species Brachycybe producta. Next base: position 2,689,361 of record JAUPFP010000009.1, on the reverse strand, counting down.
CTAGGCTGGTTTCCCAGCTGCTGGTTGCTGCTGGCTGGTTGTAGCGCTCTAGCAGCATAGTCTGAACTGCTACTAGCAGCTGCTTTCTCCAGCGGGCTGGTGATTTTAACAGCGGCTGGTGAAGTTGGAGATGTCCAACTTTAGCAGCTACCAGCTGGTCATGTGACTCCCTTCCTGCTGCTGCCATCTAGTGTGAACTTTTTGTTGCTAGTAGTGGCACTAGTGGTAGTTGAAACTCCACTGCTTGGGTTGGTTGTTGTTCGAGTTTGTGTTTTTGCAAGACGGTGATTGGATGACTTGCACTGCTAATACCAGCAGTGACTGGACAAGTATGAACCCAAAGCAGCTGCGGCTTGCTGTTGCTGCTAATAGCCAGCAGCAACCAGCGGCTTGTAAACCAGCCTAGTGTGACTGCCACTTAAGTGTTGGTCGTGAGTTTAATTCTCGTTTAGTGTGAATTATTTTGAAGAGTAAAGCATGGAACACACACGCGGAATTCTGCTCAGGAAATCACAACAGAATATTTAAATGAGAACATTTTCCATGAAAAGTGCACGGAAAACGCATTAAAAATGAATTGAATGAAGCTCAACTTTTTCTGTTCTCAAAATATTCCGTTCAAATTCCCACCAATCAGAAAGAAGCATGTGACATCACAAAAATGGAAATTGAAATTCATTTTGGCAATAAATATAATGTTTCTTTTCTTGCTCAATAGAGGGTTTGCAACTTTCCTCATTCCTTTTCTGTTTTTATGTGTGAACAACAGAGATACAGAAGAAAAAAATGACTTTTTGTTCCTTTTCCAATTTTGTATTTCCTTGCCGGAATTCCGCGTGTGTGTTCCAGGCTTAAGAAACAAATTATGAAGTTAAATAAAATCTAGTAATAGGACTGTCAAAATAAATCAGAAAATACTGACAAAAAATACTGTACAGAATAATAAGAAAATTAGAAAATAATAATACAGAAGCAGTGACATCATAAGGTATATGATTGTCACATTCTTATGGCTTTTTCCGAAATGAGGCCTACAAAACTTCTATAAATTGAATTTATTTCTGGCATTTTTTGAACAGTGAAAATCGTTTAAGAGCCTAGATCCACGTCCATCTTGTTGTTTTGAGCAGACGACAACGAGACAAATGAGTGTTCTTATATAGTGTCACTAAAACTGCAAGAAATCGCCTCACAATCGCTCAATTAAAATACAGTAAAGCGCAAAATGCAATAAAAAGTATTGTTCTTCACGTGCTCGATTTATATAATTTTTGAAAAGGTCCATCTATTTTTAAACAAGGTTCAAAGTCGTTCGTTTTTTTAACCCCATGTTAAATCCCATTGGCCCCAAAACCGTCCCACAAACATTTGAAAAACTCTCGTTAAAACGATTTAGAACAATAACAAAATAATTAGCACATACACTCATGTATTGGCTGTTGTGTTTCCTTTGTTGTTTCCGATGTTTCCTTTTTATAGATGTTGAAAAGGTCCTTCTATTTTTTAATAACGTTTAAAATCGTACGTTTTTAAACACCATGTTAAGTCCCATAGGACTAAAACACCGTCCAACAAAAGTTAAGAGAACTCTGATTAAAAATGATTTAGAGCAATCAGAAAAATTAGCACGTACTTACATGTGTTTATTGCCTTCAGGATTATTCCTTTTTCTAAATTTTAAAAGGGCTTTCTATTTTTAAATAACATTTAAAGTCTTACGTTGTTTTTTAACTCCATGTTAAGTCCCATAGGAGCAAAAAACCGTCACCCAAACATTTGAAGAACTCCCATTAAATACGACTTAGAACAATCACACAAAAATTAGCAAGTACATTAATCTATTGGCTTCACTATGTTTTCTTTTTATAAGATTAGCACGCGAAATTATTTTTAAATTAATTATTATGTGACTTCGAACCGGGAGAAAAAACGTTAAAAAACCGTTTTTCAATCAACAACGATCGCAGCGCCTACATTCGGAGAAATTTTGAACTAAACGATGTATCTAGCCTCTTAAAACGAAAACGGATAGCAATAAATATATCTTTTTTTTCTCTCGGTCCGGTCCCTTAGAATAGGATACAAGTTCCTTCTTTTAACACAAAATTCGTTTAACAATAATAAAAAAAAATATTCTTGTCTCTTCCATTTCGTGTTAAGCGATATCCAACTGTATTTGAAAAGTAAAAATTCTTATTAATTTCTACTCACAAATCAATGGAAATCCTCCACACAACAAAAAATGTTGAAAGTGAACCGATTTTTTGTTGTTGTTGTTGATTTTGAAAAAAAAGTAACTAACCACAGCAATGACCGGAAATGTTATAATTTTAAAACCTGAGACTGCAAAGTTTTCTTTTTTTGTTGTTGTTGTTGTTGTTTCATTTTCATTTGGAATGAATTATTCAGAATAATAATAAAAAATGATACACACCTTTTCCAATTGAGTCGCCATTGTTTTAATTCGTTTTGTTACCTGAGTAATTAAACTAATTAGCAACAATAACATCGAATGACGTCACTCAAAATTGTTTCAATTAAAAAAAAACATATTAAAAGTGGTCAATCACACAATAATAGGGTCACAACTAATATTGAGGGCAACACACTCTAATTAAGGTGGCTCAACATTAATTTATAAGTGTGTATACAAAAGTGAACGTAAACTTTTTAATTTATTATTTCAAGCATGTAATTAACATTTAAACTCATCAAAATGCCCATTAAGTAATCTTGACTGGGACGCTTTTGAAGAAGAAAAAAAAAATATCGAAACAAAATCGAAATTCTTTGAAAAATCTCCACAAAGAGCGCTAGCATCGCTTTTCTATTGAGCCCATAGACCCAATGTTAAAGAAAAAAAACGTTAATTTTTAAAATACAATACAGTCGCGGCGGCAATATGTTTATTTTTCATATTTAAAGTTGTCCAATATTAAGTTTTCAAAGTGCAATGTGCACCTTAAATATATGCTGATCGAGTGATAGAATGACAAAAAATTGGTAAGTGCGGTTCTATTTTTAAAAAACTATTTCAAAGTCGCGAATTTCTAACTCTTGTGTTAAACTTTATCCCTACTTCTAATACTTTTCAGGTCGCTTTCAAATAATATGACAAACATCATCAGAAGTGAAATCCTGTTAAATTACTGTGTCATCGGCAAATAGCCGACAGTTACTGCTAACATGAATACTGAGGTCATTGATGACAAAGGTAATTAGAAATCAGGACGAGCAGACGTTGGCTCCGCCCTTTTTATGACGAACGCAACTTCTAATTGGTTGGTTATGTAGTCTGACGTCACATGCTCGGCCCTTTTCAACGTCAAACCACACAACAAACCAATTAGAAGTTGCCGTTCGTCATAAAATGGGCGGAGCCAACTTCTGTTCATCCCGTTTTCTAATTGCCTGTATTGATGACACCCCTGGTTTTAAATTACATGTATAACATTTCACTGCTACGTGAAATCCAAACAAACTCTTCCGGTTGACCTCCACAATGACTCTTTCCTGTAAAAATTACATAGGTAAAAAAAAAACCCTAAAAGTGAAACCAAATTTATTCTGTTCACTTGACCAGTTTTCGCTTTCAGTTTTAACTTAAATTACTTTTTTTTTTAAAAAAAAAAAAAACGTGTCCTGAATTCGTAAATACAAAAATGTTAAATGTACAAAATAAAAAGTCTAATACAATAAATATGACTGTAATCAGTTCAAATACAAGATGATACGAATATTAAAAAAATAGACTAAAACACAATTTAATTCAGTGGGAAAAACGAAACCTAATAATTGTCTTATCTTTTGATAAAAAAAAAACATTTATCAAAAAATTGCGTGAAAAAAACAAACAACTGAAACAAGATCTCGCAAACATACAGGGCGGCTCAAAATGTCCATATTTGATAACAATGGGGTGGTGGTAGTTCACAAGGAAATTTTGCAACACTAGACTCTTCGTTATCTTCATACAACTTAAGCTTAAACTTCATTCACGCGACGTTGAGCGACCTACCTCGAGCGAGCACCAGCGCACATGCGCGTCTTCATACCATATACAAGCAAATATTAGCGACTTCTAAAAGCATCGCGACTTGCTACTCAGTCGCCAAGCTACTGTTCAAATAGAAGCTTCAGGTCGCAAACGTTTCAAGTCGCTACCCAACAACCAATCAGAGACCAGATATTTTTGCATATGGCGTCTTCGATTCTCTTGTTCGCGTCAATGTTAGTTGGAAGTGTACAGTGGAACTACATTTTGAGGTTTAAAAGGAGCAAACGAAGTAAACATGCAGTTCTTGAGGGTGACGCCATTTTGTATGACATCACACACCATGAAGACACGCCCAAAATGCTTGTAGTTGCAGCACATATGTAGCATCTGCCAGCTAATAGCGACTGACTACTACAGGTTGCTATGCTAGTCGCTAGTCGATAGTTGCAGCTACGCTCAAGGTAGCGTGTATGAAGTTCCAGCTTAATGCGACACACAGGCAATTAGAAAACGGTGGTACAAGGCGCAGACTGTGACTCATTTTGACGTTACTATTCCGCATTGTCGTATATGTGCCGCATACAGGCAATTAAAAATCGGGACAAACATAAGTTGGCTATGCCCTTATGACGAACAGCAACTTCCAATTGGTTGGTTATCTTGTCTGACGTCACATGCTCCGCCCTTTTCAACGTCGAACCACACAACAAACCAATTAGAAGTTGCCGTTCGTCATAAAAAGGGCGGAGCCAACTTCTGTTTGTCCCGATTTCTAATTGCCTGTATGCGGGCACATATACGACAATGCGGAATAGTAACGTCAAAATGACGTCACAGTCCGCGCCTTGTACCACACTGCACTACTACAACTTCAGTTTGGTAGTGTTTCCTTAGACTATTAACCTTACTTGACTGGCAACTCCCGAAATTTTGTGTTCGGCTGATATGCGGCGTCCCTTTAGAAACGACGCCTAGTCTAGCGAGACTTATGGTATATGAAATTTCGAGAAGATGTCCAGTTTAGGACGAGTTCATTTTGTAGTTATAGAGGGTGTATTTCAAGGGGGAAGACATTGAAGAGAAAAAAAATCATGTACGAGATTCACTAAGATTTACAAAGATTCAACCAGATTCACAGCAGATCGTTCGTATATATGGAAAACCATTTTACACTTTTAAACCGCGTTTAACTGGATTCCCAGAATAGAATTACAATCTGAAAATCCAGTAAAACGCAGATAAAAATTAAAATGGCTTGCCATACCATACATGATTCACCCCCAATGTCTTCTCTTTTGCAAAACGAGACATTCTCTCTGATTTTACATACAAACAATGCCACTAGATAGAGCTGGCATCGCTTCCGCCTTAGAGCACGCATTCAACGCCTTAGAGCACGCATTCAACGCCTTAACATGGAGAAAGTAGGAAGGTCTAAGGTGTTTTCGCCAATTAGTACATTGACTGGAGTCAAGGATAAAGCCTGGGATACACTATGCGTTGACTACCTTCCAATGCTGGACGAATAACCGACAGTGTGGCCGTGAGACGGATGCCGAGTGCCGAGCGTCCAACGTTCAAAATTGGAAGGCATTCGGGACAGGTGTTGGATTCCTTGTCCCGCATCAAAGGTTTCCAATGTTTGCCCCCAACGTTATACTAATGGTGGACACAATGACTGGTTCATTAAATTGCAATTGTCCAATCACATACACCTCACGTTAAAATGAACAATATCATGCTTATTATTGTTGTATGCCAATAAAATTAGCTATTCAAAGTTCCATTCCGTATATGCTGCATGTATGATTGTACATCAAACATGTCAAACTCGCGGCCCACAACGAATACCTTTGCAGCCCAGCATCTGTCAGATCCAGGATTACTGACATTCAACTTGGGTCAGTTTTGAAAGTAATCGCTGCGAACAAGATTTCCACCGAAGTAAGACAGATTGTAGCAGAGAAGAGATGCCAAGTGTCAGGAAGAAAACATTAATTTGACCGTTGTCCTTGTTCTTTTTAATTATAGTGTACTTTTCGAAATAAACCTAAGTTTCTATAAAAAATGAAGTTTTTGTTTTTCTGCGGCCCACATAAACTTAGACCCGTGTTAGCCTTTGAGTTTGACATGTTATGTCACTATACCGTAGTGCCGTACGTGCTGCATTAGTCGTATGACGATAACTAGAGCCCTACACTGAAAAGAGACCGACCAGAAATGATCTCCAGAAATTTCTTGTCATTAATATAATTTAAAAAATTAAAAATCAATTAACTTCTTATAAATGGACTTTATCAGCTAGCTGCGACACCAAACAACACACATTGGCAATAAAAAAAAAGCCAAAAGTCTAACCATCTACTTCAAGCATGTCAAACTCAAAAGGCTAAAACGGGCCAAATAAACAAGGTCGAAGTTTATGTGGGCCGCAAAAAAACAAAAACTTCAATTTTTATAGAAACGTAGGTTTATTTCGAAAAGTTACAATAGAAAAACGAACAAGAACAATCGTAAAATTAATGTTTTCTTCCTGTGACACTTGGCATCTCTTCTCTGCTACAATCTTTCCTACTTCGGAGGGAAATCTTGTTCGCAGTGGATTACTTTCAAAACTGACACAAGTTGAATGTCAGTAATCCTGGATCTGACAGGGGCTGGGCCACAAAGATATTCGTTGTGGGCCTTATGTGGCCCGCGAGTTTGACATGCTTGATCTACTCAGATGCTGATGTTGTCACCTCTCGTTACTTTAATTCCCTACTCAAATACATGTATTGCCTATTCATATTAAAGTACAATGGCTTCGATATTTGAATTATCCCACCTGCCATGTGTGGGGTTCTCGAAAATTTCTGAAAAAAAAAAGTTTTTTCACGTTTTCTAACTTCATTATTACTTTTGAAGTAAAGCCGGCATTACACTAGCAACCCTCCAATGCAATTCAACTTAAAATGCAACCCGTGATGTGATTTGCAACTAGAACTTTGTAATGATATCACACTATGTAACCTAGTTGCAATCAATTTTTTAAAACCTCTTTGAAAAATAAAATGGTGTCCAGACCACAGGCAGACATTATTTACAGGACGCCATTATGACTAGCCCCTAACAGGGAGTTCATAAACCGGAAGTAATAAAACCGGAAATTCATTCAAAGTTGGGTCAGGATAAAAAGATGAACGAATGAACGGGATGAACATTGGGGTAACTCTAAAACCCGACACAGAATGCATATAGAATAAGATGAACACTATATCATGAATGAACACACATTTTAAAGGGATGAACAGAGAGAAATAAAAGGATGAACATTCTTTAAAGGGATGAACATGGTTTTAAGGGGGATGAACATGGTTTGAGAGGGGATGAACATGGTTTTAGGGTGGATGAACATGGTTTTAGGGGGGATGAACATGGTTTTAGGGTGGATGAACATGGTTTTAGAGGGGATGAACATGGTTTTAGTTTAGGTTAGGTTTGGTTAGGTAACCGAACCTAACCTAACCTAACCGAACCGCACCAAACCCCCTAAAACCATGTTCATCCCCCCTAAAACCATGTCCATCCCCCTTAAACACATGTTCATCCCTTTAAAGTATGTTCATCCTTTTATTTCTCTCTGTTCATCCCGTTAATATGTGTGTTCATTAATTAAAATATAGTGTTCATCTAATTCTATATGCATTCTGTGTCGGGTTTTAGAGTTACCACAATGTTCATCCCGTTCATCTTTTTATCCTGATCCTTCAAAGTTATGATTGGTTGTTTGTCAGAAAGTTTACTTGAAAAGTCTCTCAGAAATTGAACATGTGCAACTTAATGAGACTGAGTCTCACACTAGTTTAAAAGGATAGTTTTATCAAGTTGCATGTCACATATCACACTATAAACAAGGAAGTTGCATGTCACATTGCATATTTTATTGCATTAAAAGTTGCTAGTGTAATACCGGTTTAAAATAACAAAAATTTATCATGTTTCTTATTCAGTTTCTTTTCAAACAAAACATTAAAAAAAGGTCAAAGATTCGAAATGGCTGCCTCTTTTAATCTACTGAATACTGACTTGATGAATTGAACAAAAAATTCACTCATTTCTATTGTATTTAACCTTGAATTCCTTTACAAATAACCCCAAAAGTACCATTTAATTTGAATGAATGAAAAAATAAGCCTATTTGAAAGATAATTACTTCCTAAAATGAACAAAAAAAAGTCATTGGAATCCAATCCATTCCAATTGACATTTGTTTGTCGCATTTATTTCATTTTCATGCCAAGTTCAATCACAATAACACCTTTTGTACGCAAAAAAAAAACAATAGTATTAATACAGGGTGTGTCAATAAACGTACAACCAGAAATAACGTTTTATTATCACATACAGTAAGCCGACAATAGTATGTAGTAAGGCTGTGCCGAGCCGATTTTGCCGATTTACTGCTAATCGGCAAAAATTGGATCGGCGAACAAATTTTAACCGATTTCCGGTCATTTCCGCACTCAACAACTAGGTCTGCTCTCCAATAAAACGGCAGCGGTGGAGGCTCAATCAATTTATTACCAACTTCATCACTAATTCATCTTTAAAAGGAAATTGTTGTTTTGCCATTTGCTTTGTAAACTCGAAAATTATAATTTAACTTTTTTTCATACGTTCTTGAGGGCGAACCCGCTTCTCTCTTGGCCGACGCAAGCAGACAAAATCGGTAGTGAAAATCGGCATGATCGGCTTGGTTAAATCGATCGGCATGCCAATTTTTTTTTGTGTGTGATCGGTTCGGTATTGGCTCGGTAAAAAAAACGTGTGATCGGTACGGCCTTAGTATGCAGTACTAGTGGAATAGCAAACTTGGGTGGTACTAGCAAAATTCACAGGCAATTGTGCCCAGCATTAGAACTTCTTTTCCTCCAGCCTTTTGTGTCAGACCAAGTAACAAACCAATTAGAAATTGATGACGTTCCTAAAAGGGCTGAGCAAAAGAAATTCTAATGCTGGGCACAATTGCCTGTGATAAATTCTAGTTTAATTTTGCTACTATTACCCCCTCCCCTTTTTATATTTGAAAGAGAAAATAAGTGTTTCATTTTCTGTTGTGTGCGCATGCGCGTCGTTTGTTCCTTTTTTTACTCCTTTCATTTCAATTTCAGTCACCCCCTCCCACTTTTTCTTCTCCACGTTTCTCTCTCTCTCTCTCTTTCCCCCTTCTACACTTTCCAACCTTTTCCCCTCTCCAATTTAATATCATGGGGTTCTTGGATGGGGAGTGTGCAACATATAGTTGACCTTGAGAAAAAAAAAGCGGTTCATTTATTCATTTAAACTTATAAATTCCGACGTGCTTCAAGGTTTTTGGTCCTTGTTTGTACAGGGTTAATCACACACACACACACACACAGACCTGGCTTGTAACAAAATGTAACATATATATACATTTTACATTTGTAGACCTGTTGTTAGCAATAGCTTTGGTCAATTTGAATTTGGCCAATAGGAACGCAGTATTCAAAAAATAATAAAAAATACATTTAAAAAAATTACGTTTTATCAATGTTTTCATCAAACCATTCGTCCATCATCAAACCAAATTAATGCCTCCATGGATATCGATAAAGAGGAGGGGGGGGCATGTGACATCAGACTCAGTAACTAACCAACTAGGGCGGGACAAACGAAAAGTCAGTGTTGGGCACAACTGCCTGTATATTAAGCCTTCTATACTACAGGCCTAAAAAGACAGGCATCTGTAGACAGCTTCAGAATTTCTTTGGCTCCGCCTTCTTATGAGCGTCATCAATTTTCTAATTGTTTTGTTAATGAGTCTGATGTCACATGCCTATCACCCTTTTCAATTTCTAATTGGTTGATATTTGGTCTGACGCTCGTAAAAGGGCGGAGACAACAAAATTTTTACTGCTGGGCACAATTGCCTGTCCAAAAAAGTATCCAGACCCAATTTCATTTTACAATGACTAATGATTCTCTAAATATGATTCAAAAAATGAGTCAAAAATAAGATCATTAGACTCGAAAAACAATGAATATTTTAATTTGTTAAACACAAGGAGGCGTTAGTGTTGTCCCCAACCCACCGATTATATTTTATTATTATTAAAATGTATCTTCGAAGAAGTGAGATTAATTAACTTTAATTATCATTAATTAAGTTTGTCAATCGTATTCATCGGAAGAAAAGAAAAATAATTGTGTATATGAAGGTCTTTAAACTATATAGTAAGCTAACTAGCCTATATAATTATAACTTAAAACTATTTAAAATAATTATATAGAAAAAATGATTACATTAGACATTTGGTTATTCATATTAATTTTTAAATTAAAATTTTGAAAGTATTTTTTCAAACTTAGAAGAGTAGGTAGGCCTATCTGAATCACTATTCAATTTCAGGTTGATATGTTATGTTTTCCAGATTGAGTGGCACTGGCAACTCTTTTTTCCCCCCAGTAGAACCGGTTCGCCAATTACTGGAACTGATAAGAACAAGTTCCGAATCGAATAGATTCGGTTCGGTTCTATACCCTTTGCCACCTCTACTAAACGTGCTGCAGAAATATGCTAATGCATATTGGGAACCGGTTCGTCAAGATCGACGAATTGATCTGAACCGGTTTCCAAAAAAATCGCAAACCACAAACCGATTAAACTGGTTAAGAACCGAGTAGAAACGGTTTAGTTCTACCTGTTGCCAACTCTAAGTTCGAATGAAATGTGGTCCAGAAAGTTGAACCTTTTGACACATGTAAACTTTAGGTCGAATGACTAGTGGCTCCCAAAATTGAAATGTTGCTCAAAATGTTTCTCGTATGGTTCCTCTTTAAGAGGCTACATCGCAAAATTACTTCGAGAAATCTCCACAAAGAGCGCTAGCATCGTTTTTCGATTGAGCCCATAGACCCAATGTTAAAGAAAAAACGTTAGTTTTTAATATACACAGTCGCCAGGCAATATGTTTATTTTTCATATTTAAAGTTGTCCAAATTTGATGGTTCAAAGTGCAATGTGCACTTTAAATATATGCTGAACTAGTGACAGAATGACAAAAAATTGGTAAGTGTGGTTCTATTTTTAACAAGGGAGTCAAGGAACCCTATAGACCTCCATTGCTTTAATATGTGCATTCATATATCCAACAACCAATATTCTTTCATTGTTACATGCGTATGCACATGTACACACGTGTGCGCATGCGTGCACGTACGCAACTTTTAAAGCGTGCATTGCACACTCTAAATGAAAACATCCCTGCATTCCAGACTTTTCTGGGAATGCATCGATTCCAACAGTTCCATTCCCGTTCGTGTGGTTCACTTGCAATGAATTTACGAATTTATATAAATATTTCAAGACCATGAATATTTTCAAAAAATGGCAAGAAATGAGGCTTTCAGATGCCCTGTAAAGCACTGAAATGAACACGGGAGAGACCAACATACTTCCGAGGACCGTAAAAACCCATAAATGACTTGCAATGAATTCTCAAAGTTAAGATTTCATGAAAAACATGCATAGTTACACTTCAACTACGTCCACTCTGAACAGCATAACTTTTGAAGCGTGCAGTACACACTGGAAATGAAGACATCCCTGCATTCCAGACATCTCTGGGAACAGTTCCATTCCTGCTCGTCTGGTTCACTTGCAATGAATTTTCGAATTTATATAAATATTCCAAGACCATGAATTTTTTCAAAAAATGGCAAGAAATGAGGTTTCCAGATGCCATGTAAAGCACTGAAACGAGCTCGGGAGGGCCCAACAGACTTCCGAGGACCGTAAAAACCCATAAATCACTTGCATTGAATTCTCAAAGTTAAAATTTCAATCAAATTTCAAGCAAATGCTAACTTGGAAAAGCACCAAACTGAATAACTGCAAATTTTGGCTTTTATTCATTTAGGCATTTGTTTCAATTATCGCTTATTCAGCTTGCCATTTGGTCCAATTAGCGGAACAGTCACTAGTGACCTACACTTTAGAAATGTAGATTACTCAGTAACCTACACTTTAGAAACTTTTTCTATTGGTGATTATTTGGGGTTACATTCAATTAAGCTTATTGCAGGGGGTCTGGGGACGCAACCCCACAGAAAAAAAAAGTGTTGGTCACTGAGTGACCCAAAATTCTTCTCCAAATAGCTATTTGAAAGTGTATAGGTCACCTAGTGACCTACGATTAGTCTATCCCCCAATTGACGTTTATTCAGTCTGGCACAATATGGCCCATTTTGCTTAATATTTTTTAAATTTTTGCGAAAATCACTCGCCAGGGGTTGCAGAAACCCATTTGATGCATTGTCCAATTATTTCGAAATTCCTATAAGAACAATTTAGAATTTTTCTTATAATCTTGTACTCGCGCTTTCATAAAAAAATATTCATTTTACACAATTAAATCTTAGACTATTTATTATTTTACTGGACTGGCAACTTCCTATCTTCTCCATGTTAAAGCGTTGAATGCCTGGTCTAAGGCAAAAGTGAAATGAACTCCGTCTGGTGGCATTATTTGTGCGTAAAATTCGTGTAAAAGTTTCGTTTTTGCAAAGGGGAAGACATTGGGGGTGAATCATGTACTGTATGGCAAGCCATTATAGTTTTTCCATGGTTTACTGGATTTTCAGATTTTAATTCTATTCTGGGAATCCAGTAAAACGCCGATAAAAGAGTAAAATGGCTTTCCATATATACGATCTGCTGTGAATCTGGATGAATCTTTGCAAATCTTAGTGAATCTCGTCAAGGCCGACCCTGCTGCTTGCGGGATAAGGTACAGGAAATGATGATGATGATGAGTGAATCTCGTACATGATTTTTTTCTTCAATGCCTTCCCCCTTGAAATACACCCTCTATAACTATAAATTGGACTCGTCCTAAACTTGACATCTTCTCTAAATTTCATATACCATAGTCCCGCTAGACTTGTCGCCGTTTCTAAAGCGACGTCGCATATGGGTTGGTTTATACTCCCTTGCTAAGCAGCAAAGCAGCCTGCGAAGCTTCATAAATGACGTCGGAGCTTCAGGTTTTGTGCCTTCACCAGAGCATGAATCTAGCTTTGAAATTGTTCAACCTTTCAAAGCTTAGCAACTCAAAGCACCAATCATAAAACGGATACACAAATGGGGTGAAGAAGTCACACTTTTTTTTGTTTCCAGAAGGGGAAGGGTTCTATCGTTTTGTATATCTGTTTTATAAAGTATAAAGGTTAGAAAATATTGTGAAGTTTGCAAGACCACATGTTTGTATGAACAAGCTAAAGTTCGGTGAGCTAATTTTTAGGAGCTTCAAAGCTTGCAAATCTTAGCAAAGTTTGGAGTATACACCTACCCATATCAGTAGAACACAAACTTTCGGGAATTGCCAGTCCAGTAAGGTCAGGCTAAGTCTAAGATTAAATCGTTCATTTTAAATTCAAAAACAAGGTCTCCATATGAAGAATCTTAATGATTTTTTTTTAAAAATTAATTGGAAAATAGCAGGGTGGCAGTGATTTAAAATGATTTTTTTTAAAAAAAAATATTCACATTTATTTCAACATTTAAATTCTACAATAAAAATAAAACAGTTCCAGGCATTTTTCTCTATGCTTAGAGATTAATGCATTATTTTTTTGGAAGATATACTTGAGGAAGTATAAATAGTATATATAAATAGTAATAGTAATCTATTTAGGAGCCTCAGAGGTAAACTGTGTTAAGTCACCAAACCTAAATTTTACAGTGGAGTTGTTTGAAAGTTTTTCTCTTCATTGATGGAATAGGACTTAACATGGTATACCACCATCTAGCGGCTGATGTCTAAAACCGTCGACTTAACACTGTTTACTGCTGGTAGAACTTGACAAGCTGTTTTTAAAAAAAACAAATTTTACATCTTATGAAGATGTAAAATCGTGTTTTTTTTTAAAAAAAAAGTGACTTAACACAGTTTACCTCTGAGGTACTGATTTACTTTGGGAACTGAAAAGGCTGCAAAAGCTCGTGTTTACGTTTAGAAAGTTAAATTAAAAGTGCTTGAAACTTATTATTTTCAAATTTGAATGTTTATTAACATTTTTTTTTCTTGTTTTGTAATTATTTTACTAACAATTAACAATGTTATTATTACTCATTTTTGCAAACACCGTCATAAAAAAAATTTAATATTTCACATAAATGAAAAAAAATAAAAAAAATCTGATTTAAATAAAAAAAATCGATTTATTTGATTTTTTAAAAAAAAAATCAAAAAAATCAGCCACCCTGGAAAATAGATAGAACTTTTAACACACCCCCCCCCCCCCCATGTAAGTGATTTTTGCAGAACTTTAGTGACAATTATTCATCTTGTTGTTGGTTCAGTTTATCACCTATCCAATTTAACACCTATTCAATTTGGCGCTTCTTCAGCGTCACCTGTACATCATTGATGGGCTTTGAATAAATTACAACTTCTATTGTAGCCATCAAAAACAGTCTTCATGTGGGACATTTTAGGAAGCAACATAGGCACCTTTGTCAAAGGTTTCAGGATGGAGCCCCTGATCACGAATACAGAGGATGTCTAGAATGACGTCACTAAGATGCCAATTAATAATCCGATTTGACATTTGATACACGAATGTCTGTTATTGTAGGCAATTTACGTCAATAATATGATTCCAGGTGTATATTTGAATAAGTGCGCGTCTTTTCTCATTTTACTAGTTAACAGATAGTAATGCCGCAGTCACACTAGGCTGGTTTCCCAGCTGCTGGTTGCTGCTGGCTGGTTGTAGCGCTCTAGCAGCATAGTCTGAACTGCTACTAGCAGCTGCTTTCTCCAGCGGGCTAGTGATTTTAACAGCGGCTGGTGAAGTTGGACATGTCCAACTTTAGCAGCTACCAGCTGGTCATGTGACACCCTTCCTGCTGCTGCCATCTAGTGTGAACTTTTTGTTGCTAGTAGTGGCACTAGTGGTAGTTGAAACTCCACTGCTTGGGTTGGTTGTTGTTAGAGTTTGTGTTTTTGCAAGACGGTGATTGGATGACTTGCACTGCTAATACCAGCAGTGACTGGACAAGTGTGAACCCAAAGCAGCTGCTGCTTGCTGTTGCTGCTAATAGCCAGCAGCAACCAGCGGCTTGTAAACCAGCCTAGTGTGACTGCCGCTTTACAATACTAGTAGTACAAAGTTGAGTTTTCCTAATTTTGCGTGCGTCATCTGTCTGTCTGATGTACAGTAGATAAATAACATTTTATTTTCTCCCCAGACAATAACCGCACACATATCCGGAAATTTGATTGATTACAAAATTACATACTTTTTTTCATGTTTTGTAATATTTGCATATATAAGCCAAGCATATGTAGCAGTTACTATAACATCATCTTCTAGAGAAATAAGCAACAGTTTTGTTCAAGGTATTACGAGCTCGAATTTTCAATCTTTTTTTATATTTAAACTTCTTAGTATAAACTTAAAAAAAAGCTTAAAGCATTTATATACGTGTAAAGTATAAAGTTTCCATCATACGTTAAACAAATCATATATTTAGCAACATTGAGGCGACATTTTATATGGTAAGCAATATTGTTTTTAACTGTTCAACTCCTAATTATTTTACAAATTAGATTTGCGTTTAAAATCTGAATTTTTCTCTCTCTAAAGTTGTATTTAAAAAAAATGTTTTGTTTAAATTGCAGAAGAAGATGTCTGCATTAAAGTGTCCCAGTCCATTGCTCTGCATAGTTCTTGTCATGTTGGTTGGATGGCAGTTGCAAGGTTAATATAAAATACTAGTGGGGTAACCCGTCATAAATGAAGGGAATCAAATTCTAGTTAAATTTTGCTACTAAAATCATTTAAATATTTTATTCAAATATTTCATTATAAATGGATGTGGGTCATTTGCCTTAAAGACACTGGCCCTAAAGGGACAATTGACCTAAAAACACTTGCCCTAAAGGGACATTTGCCCTAAAAACACTTTCCCTAAAGCCATTTGCCCTAGAGACATTTGCCCTAAAGAGACATTTGCCCTAGAGACATTTGCCCTAAAGACACTTGCCCTAAAAGAACATTTGCCCTGAATTCACTTGCCAAAGTCATTTGTCCTAAAGGGACATTTGCCCTAAAAACACTTTCCCTAAAGCCATTTGCCCTAGAGACATTTGCCCTAAAGAGACATTTGCCCTAAAGACACTTGCCCTAAAAGAACATTTGCCCTGAATTCACTTGCCAAAGTCATTTGCCCTAAAGGGACACTTTTTTATTTTATTCAAATAACCTTGACCATGAGAAAAAAGGGGTTCATTTAAATTTAAATAAATTCCGACGTGTTTACATGTTTTTGTCCTTGTTTGTACAGCGTTATAGACAGATAGACTATAGGGTTATATATTATATCAAAGTCATTTTGGCTACTATATTCATTAACTGCGATGGTTTTTATTTTTGAAACGCTTCTAGCAAAACCTTCATCTAAAGAGGGCTTCTTACCTGAAGAAAGACATAATTATGTCAAATGTAAACCTGACCATTTAGCTTGCAAGCCTCTTTGTGAGAAACGTCAAAAAGCACACGCCAAATGCGACGGAGAAGTTTGTTACTGTTCGCATAACCAGTACGAATGGGAATTCGCACCCCACTGATGCAATCTTTTATCTCGCAACGAAGTAATTTTTTTTTGTTTGGCCAAGCTAATTTTAAGGGGGTAAACGTCTCTCGGACTCTGATCATTCGGCTGTTTCAGGCGCAACATAACATGTTGTAAAAAGCTGAATACTTAATTCCACGTTGATATTAAATTTTATTTTAAGTATGCTTTTTATGGTGGTAGTTTGGAATTGACAGCCCAATTTTAAATCAGAATGATGTGCTTAGCAGATGTTACTTTTTAAACAGGAATGTTTTCTAAATTGTAAAGCTGATGCTACACGTAGCAACAGTCAAGCAACAATACTAGTTGTAGCAACAGTAGTTTCCCATTTGTTGCAAGCAACACCTATGATACATGTTGCAACGTTCATGAAACTTACATGAAAGCAACAACTAATGAAATAAAGAGTTTGTGAGCCAAAGACTGTAGAACATTTTGTTTCGTCTCTTCCTCTTCTTCATCAGTTGAAAATTTGAAATAGTCATGTGATTATTCAAGCCATTTTTATTGGCTGTTGGCTGAAATGGTTGCTCGAAAATAGAACCAAGTTTTATTTGAAAATTCTGTTGCTTTCAATCTGTGAGCAACAATTCGGGTTTGTTGCTGTTATGACAGAAGTTTCAACTTGCATGAAACAATAGAGCAACACGGCTATGTTGCTCTTAAGTTGCTGAATTCTTGCTACGTGTAGCATCGGCTTAAAGTTGTAAAAAAGAATGAAAATTCAAACAGGAATACATTAATTATCAACAGTCAAAATTCAAATTCAATTTTCAATTTTAAAAAAAACCTGACATCTGAGGCAAACATTTTGAAAAAGGAGTGTCGTTTTTTGTACACACACTAATTAAAGAACTACTGTTCTAGTTTCTAAAGTTGGAACTTCATAAGTTCATACCTGCTACCTTGAGCGTAGCATCTGCGACTAGTGACTAGCATAGCGACTTGAAGTAGCAAGGCGCTAGTCGCTGGCACACACTACATATGTGCTGCACCTACAAACGGTTTGGGCGTGTCTTCATGGTATGTGATGTCAAAAAAAGGTGTCATATGCTCCGCGACGCTTTGACAAGTCGCTAATAGTTGCTTGTATATGGTATGAACACGCGCATGTGCGCCGACGCTCGCTCGAGGTAGGTCGCTGGACGTCACGTGAATGAAGCTTTAAGCTTAAACTTCATTCACGCAACGTCGAGCGACCTACCTAGAGCAAGCGTCGGCGCATATGCGCGTCTTCATACCATATACAAGCAACTATTAGCGACTTGTCAAAGCGTCGCGACTTGCTACTCAGTCGCCAAGCTTCTGTTCAAACAGAAGCTTCAGGTAGCAAACGTTTCAAGTCGCTACCCAACAACCAATCAGAGACCAGATTTTGTTGCATATGGCGTCTTCAACGCCATTTTATATGACATCACACACCATGAAGACACGCCCAAAACGCTTGTAGGCGCAGCACATATGTAGTGTGTGCCACCGACTAGCGACTTGCTACTTCAAGTCGCTAGTCTTCTAGTCACTAGTCGCTAGTTGCAGACGCTACGCTCAAGGTAGCAGGGTATGAAGTTCCAGCTTTACACTTTCAAATTTCTTTAATGTAATTGTTTATGAAAGATAGAGTAGAAGACCCTAATTAAGAGTATGATAAAGAAATTGAAAGCACAGAAATGGAGATGGGGATATCTTTCAAAATAAACTTTTATGGACAACAAATTAAAATATTTTGTATGTTTAAAAGTTAGGTCAAATTCACCTGTAAATCCTATTTTAAAAAAATATCAACATGAAAATACTCTAAAATTACTGGTATACCCTTCTAGCTTCTAAAGCACTGAACGTTTCTTAATGTTGCCCTCCTTAAATACAAAAATTATACTATTTACACACTTTAAAACCGGCACTTACGAGTTGTATTTACTTTCGTTCTGTGGACTCATTCATATTTATTGTCATGTTGTTATAACTTTATTGTGCAAATAAATTCTCATTACTCTAACTGTAGTATTCTTTAACTTGATTTGACCAAAAAGACAGCTCGATTCTAGCTACCATTATTTCTGTGTTGAAACAAGAGTTTTGAACAACCATTTAACATCATTTTTAAAGAAAGTTTGAAAATAGTCTACATGCTAATTTTTATAGACTAATTAATTGTTCATTTCCAATTGCCTGTGAAAACTAGCATGTAGGTTATTGTCAAAATTTATTTTAAAAATATAAAAAAATTATTACTAGGTTTTGCAAAAGTACCAATGGAGTCACAGGCTATTTGAGTGCTTATTGCAATTTAAATTACGTTTCAAAAATAATTGTCTGTGAAAAGAAGAGATAATTTGTATACACCCTGTATTCGTAGAGATGAATAACTTTATTCATCTCCCTCTGTTTCCCTTCTCTTTTCTGACGTCACTACGGGGAAATTCGAATGTTCGAGAAGTTTTGTGTTTGGAAGCGTCCCAGTAGAAGGGGGCGTGCCAAACACGACTATAAAAGGCTTGTCATTCAAATTTCGTGGTTCTTCTTCAAGTATATTTCATTAGCAGCAGACGCTCTATATTACGGAGCCCTGTTGAGGACATTGAAATAAATAAATTTGACTCGGACTCTTACAAAATCTCGACTTACTATCTCGAGATCTCGACTTATATTCTAGACAAATCACTGTATACATCTGCAGAAGTTAAGTACCTAACCTAACCTAACAGTACTTAACTTCTGCAGATGTATACAGTGATTTGAAGCGTAAGTCTAGAATATAAGTCGAGATCTCGAGATAGTAAGTCGAGATTTTGTAAGAGTCCGAGTCAAATTTATTTATTTCAATGTCCTCAACAGGTCTCCGTACTATATAAGCTGTCTGCTATTCTCGATATTTTTCGGGATCCAAAAAAATATATACTCGAAGGACCGCTCTTATTCAATCTTTTTAAAAGTGTTTTTAATCGTCATACATCCTGCGTATCCTTTCCCTTCAAGAGGCACACATGTTTTACTTGTTCCCCCCCCCCCCCCCCAATTCTTTCAACGTCACAGTAACTTGTGGTTACGTTTCTTGCTCTTTTCTGTGACGCATCTGAGCGCCATATTTAAAAACCCCGGTTTGTCAAAAAACCAAACACACACCATGTTAAACGGCAATACTAGATTTATCTTACCAGGGTGGCAGTGATTTAAATCAATGATTATAATCAAATGATTTTTTTTTAAAAAAATATTCACATTTATTTCAACATTTAAATTATACAATAAAAATAAAACAGTTCCCGGCATTTTTCTCCAAGTTTATAAAATAAAGTCCGGTGGTAGTCCTTGATTATACTTGAGGAAGTATCCCCCAATTGACTGGTGGAAATCAGGGACAAATACTGTAGATATAAATAGTAATAGTAATCTATTTAATAACCTCAGAGGTAAACTGTTTTAAGTCACCAAACCTAAATTTTACAGTGTAGTCGTTTGAAAGTTTTTCTCTTCATTGATGGAATAGGACTTAACATGGTATACCGCCATCTAGCGGCCGATGTGTAAAACGGTGGACTTAACACTGTTTACTACTGATAGAACTTGACAAGCTGTTTAAAAAACGCAAATTTTACATCTTATGAAGATGTAAAATCGTGTTTTTTTTTTAAAAAAAAAAGTGACTTAACCCAGTTTACCTCTTGAGGCACTGATTTGCTTTGGGAACTGAAAACGTTGCAAAGCTTGTGTTTATACTGTATGTTCAGAAAGTTAAATTAAAAGCACTTGAAACTTATTATTTTCAAATTTGAATGTTTCTTAACATTTTTTTCTTATTTTGCAATTATTTTACTAACAACTTAACAATTAACAATGTTATTACTCATTTTTGCAAACATCATCATAAAAAAAAATTAATATTTCACCTAAATGAAATAAAAAAATCAAATAAATCTGATTTAAATCAACAAAATCGATTTGATTTAAAAAAAAAAAAATCAAAAAAATCAGCCACCATGACTTAGAGAAAACAAGAAATTCATACATCAAATAACCAACCTTCTTTCATTGTTACATGTGTACGCACATGTACACACGTGCGCGCATGTGCACGCTCATGTACGAGCATGGTTGTTTTTCTTACTCAATGGAGTTTAAACATACGAATTAAAAATTCGCGATTTTGAAATAGTTTTTAAAAATAGAACCGCACTTACCAATTTTTTGTCATTCTATCACTCGATCAGCCTATATTTAAGGTGCACATTGCACTTTGAAAACTTAATATTGGACAACTTTAAATATGAAAAATAAACATATTGCCGCCGCGACTTGTGTATTTTAAAAATTAACATTTATTCTTTAACATTGGGTATATGGACTCAATAGAAAAACGATGCTAGCGCTCTTTGCAGAGATTTTTCGAAGTAATTTTGCGACGTAGCCTCTTAATGAGCTACCTGCAGCAAGGTTATTTTAAGAATAAAACCATGCACCGAGGATTCAATTTCCATTGAGAAATTTTCTTCTTGAATTTGGGCCAAAAACCTACCGCAAGTTCACATTTCTGAGTCACTTTCGACTTTCAAAATCTTTGTTATTTTTCGTTTGCGTCACTTATTAATAATGTAATTTGCATTGGAATAGATAAGGGATTTCGTTTTTTTTTTTCTTCTTCTAATTGGTTATAATTAAATCTAATTTCTATTGTCCTTCATCAAAAAAGGATGACACAAAAGGATGTTTTTGAAAAGAGAGAGTTTTTGAAAGAGGAGATAGTCTCAAATAGACGATTACAAAGATATCAATATCGAGAAAGAAAACAAGAAGATCAATCAATAACTACAAATTGTCGATTTCTAACTTAAGAGGCTACATCACTAAATTACTTAGAAAGATCTCCACAAAGAGCGCTAGCATCGTTTTTCTATTGAGCCCAGAGACCCAATGTTAAAGAATAAATGTTAATTTTTAAAATACACAGTCGCGGCGCAATATGTTTATTTTTCATATTTAAAGTTGTCCAATATTATGTTTTCAAAGTGCAATGTGCACCTTAAATATAGGCTGATCGAGTGATAGAATGACAAAAAATTGGTAAGTGCGGTTCTATTTTTAAAAACTATTTCAAAATCGCGAATTTCTAACTCTTATGTTAAACTCCATTGAGTACGTCCAAATAAGAAAAAAAAAACATCCATTAAAATGTTGGTAAAAATACCTAAAAATAATTTAAAAAAAAAAACAGAATTAAACCACAATGAAGCCAACACATCGGCACACGTGCTGGTTTTTTCCAGGTTTTTTAAAATTATTTTTACTGGATGTTTTTAATGGATGTTTTTTTTGCTTATTTGTGTGTAATCAATGGAGTTAGAAATAAAGAGTTAGAAATTCGCGATTTTGAAATATTTTTTAAAAATAGAACCGCACTTACCAATTGTTTGTCATTCTATCACTCGATCAGCATATATTTAAAGTGCACATTGCACTTTGAAAACTTAATATTGGACAACTTTAAATATTAAAAATAAACATATTGCCGCCGCGACTGTGTATTTAAAAATTAACATTTTTTCTTTAACATTGGGTCTATGGGCTCAATAAACAAACGATGCTAGCGTTCTTTGCGGAGATTTTTCGAAGTAATTTAGTGATGTAGCCCCCTGGCTCGAGAGCCGCCTATTCACATGAAACCCGTGCATCAATAATTGTTCACGTCCGTACTTCCAGACAAAAACGATTCATTCCCCCCCCCCCCTCCTCCCATTACAATAAAAAAACGACATCGATGTAATCATCAACATGAGTTTAATGAACTTTTACACAATAAAAGAAAACATAGCATCCAAGTTCAATTGGAAAAATTAATATAATTCCATCATTCCTCATGTAAATGACGTCACGGATTGACTTTTCATTCATGAAAAATAAGGCACGTGTTCTCTCTCTCTCTCTCTCTCTCTCTCTCTCTCTCTCTCTCTCTCTCTCTCTCTATAGAAATATAATGAATTGACTTCGAATCGTTCATAATACCCATCATCCTAGAGAAATTGAACGCGTTCCAATCAATAAGGATTGTCAATCATTCGAGCTCGTTTTAAAGTTTGCAAACAACGTTCTTGTGACGTCATTTTCATGAATTTCATGAACGGTGACGTCATACATGATTGAGTACAATAAAAATAGCCAGCGTTTTACTCTCTGAAGAAAAACACGCGTTCGGATAGCAATGTTCAAAATAAACAGCACGCGTTGTCAAAATATTCGTAAAGCTCTTTCGGAAAGAAAAAAAAAAATGTCAAAATTAGGGAGGGAACATTCGAAGCCTGCGTGCGAATCTTGAAAAATATTCAAGATTCGAAAACTCGAATCTTCTCGCTTTTTTTCGTCTTTCGAATTCTAACTTTTAAAAAAACTAGAGATGGGCCATTCGAATCCTGCGAATCTTGAAAAATATTCGAGATGTTTCCAATATTAACCTAAAAAAACTGTTAAAAACTTTGATAAAATTACTACTTTTAACTCCATTGACGCCCAATAGAAGCGTTCACTAACAAATAAAACCGGCGATTGTTGCAATTTCGGTGGAACCCGAATCACCAATTGAATCACCTTGTGGCGACCCTGAGTGCCACACTTGTTATTTATTATTAATAATTTAATATTTAATATTATTCCATATATTTGTATCTTCTTAATAAACTAGTGGGGTAACCCGTCATAAATAACGGGAGCAAAATTCACAGGCAATTGTGCGCATGCGCGTCGTTTTTTCCTTTTTTTTACTCCTTTCATTTCAATTTCAGTCACCCCCTCCCACTTTTCTCTCTCTCTCTCCCTCTCTCTCTCCCCTTCTACACTTTCCAACCTTTTCCCCTCACCCCCTCTCACATTTCTCTCTCCCCTTCTACACTTCCTAACCTTTCCCCCCACACCCCTCCCACTTTTCTCTCTCCCCTTCTACACTTTCCAATCTTTTCCCCTCACCCCTCCCACTTTTCTCTCTCCCCTTCTACACTTTCCAACCTTTTCCCCCTCACCCCCTCCCACTTTTCTCTTTCTCTCCCCCTTCTACACTTTCCAAAGGAAGAGTTCAACATATAGTTGACCTTGAGAAAAAAAAAACGGTTCATTTATTCAAATTTATATAAATTCCGACGTGCTTCAATGGTTTTTGTTACTCCACACACAAACACACAGACCTGGGATATTATATATAATAATAATAATATATGATTCTTATATGAAGGATTCGAGAACCTTTTAGGAGTCGTCCCACCTCTAATCAAAACAATTCGAAAATATGAGGATTGCTTGCATATTTTGCGCTGTATTCTTTAACTTTTATGCAATTTTCTTGAAAGAATTTCGCAAATTTCTCTCAGAAGTCTTCACATTGTCTTTCCACAAATATCTTACAAGTTTGATACAATTTCGCAGCCATTTGCAAGTTTCTCGAAGAGAGTTTTCTTACAATTTTTCTGCAGAATTTCTGTCGTTCTTTTGCAAAATTTTTTTTAGTTTTTTTGCAGAATTTCCGTAGTTTTTGAATAAATTTTGTAATTTTTTGCACAATTTTTGTAATTTTTTGCACAATTTTTGTAATTTTTTTGCAGAATATTTGCTGTTTTCTTTTAACTACCAATAAAAATCTTCAAATTTAATGCAATTTCTACATTCTTTTTACGAGGTACTTGCTGTGTTCAGCACAGTTTCCTTTAGGGCCCTTTCAGACGAACCACTTTTGGCGGTCGATTTCGACTGCAAACAGTAGTTGGCTTGTCACCAGAATCGACTACTTGAGTCGACTGTGATAGTTGGTAGAGGTGGCAGTGTACTTGAGTGAACTGCTAAAAAAAAGTGGCCGTAATTAATGGACAACAGGGCACGGCCCCATTAGCCATTCCAATAAAATCGACTTTTGACACAGGAAACATTCCGTGTGAAAAGAAGGAACACTGTCGCCGATAGCAGATATCGACCACCGTCTATGGCCACACAGAAGTTTCAAAAAGCTGTCGAGAAGCCACTCGTTTGAAAAGGTTCAGAGCTAAAACACTTGCACTGCAACATTTTCAAGTGAATGCCAACCACTGAAAAGTGGTTCGTATGAAAAGGTTCCTTAGCAATTCAGAAGTCACAAGAAACATCGGCATTACCGACCGTAACGGCGCCAATGTTTAAGATTTTTTTAAAGGCAACATATGATGGATGGACATTTGTCAAGTAATTTCCCTTGGTTCATAGCAAGGTTTTTCTGTTCATCCATTTCAATATGCATTCTGTTTCAGGTTTTATTATTACCCATGATGTTCATCCTTTTATCCTGACCCAGGTAGCTCAATGGGTCAGGATAAAAAGATGAACGGGATGAATGGATGAACATTGGGGGTAACTCTAAAACCCAACACAGAATGCATATAGAATTGGATGAACACTATATGAATATGGATGAACACAAATTTTAAAGGGATGAACATACTTTAAAGGGATGAACATGGTTTTAAGAGGGTTGAACATCATTTTACGGGAGATCAACTATGTTCATCGCCATAAAACCATGTTCATCCCCTTAAAACCACGTTCATCGTTTTATCCTGAGCCATTCAGCTAAGGTAAGGATAAAAAGATGAACGAATGAACGGGATGAACATTGGAGTAACTTTAAAACCAGCCACAGAATGCATATAGAATTGGATGAACCCCTATATTAATATGGATGAACGTAAAGGGATGAACACATACTTTAAAGGAAAGAGCATAGCGGGATAAAAGGATGAACATGGTTTTAAGAGGGGTGAACATCATTTTATGGGAGATCAACTATGTTCATCACCACAAAACCATGTTCATCCTCCTTAAAACCATGTTCATCCCCATTAAACCATGTTCATCCCTTTATCGCTTTATGTTCATCCCTTTAAAAATTTGTGTTCATCCATATTAATATAGTGTTCATCCAATTCTATATGCACTCTTGTGTCGGGTTTTAGAATTATCCCCCCAATGTTCATCCATTCATCTTTGTTATCGTGACCCACTGAGCTACCTTTCTAGTTTCTAAAACACATTCAAATTTCTTTTCATTTTGCGCTCGAAAGACAAATAAACCTTGTTCGACACAGACATTGGAGAAGGAAGCCACAAATCCAATCGAGTGTCTTTGGAATATGAGCCACTAGCCTCTAACCAAAGGCTATGGAGTTGCGCCTCAAGGCGCGAAATAAGGCAAACACCCCGTACAATCTCTTACATAGAGGCTACGTGATTACTATTCGAAAGATTTTCCCCACGAATCATCAATTTTAAATCATTTTTTTTTAATGTTATACACATCACATTTACGGATTTGCGGTTTACCGATGCGTAACATTCATTTAACATGCGTTCATGTTGTGATCAACGGAGAAACGATTACTAATTACTAATTAATCATATTATTTTTAGAATTTTCAATGATGAACGACTCACTTTTATTTTATTTACGATTCTCTCCATGGATGAAACACGAAGGATGCGCGATGACAAGTCAATGCCATTCTATACTATGATGATGATGATGATGATGATAAATCGATTACGAGGAGCCAAGAAAAAACAACTAAACAAAACGAGAAAATCTGACTAGCAACTCTTTAATTTGGCGGCAAACGAGTTCACAGATGACGGCATCCAAAAACAGCGTAACTCCCATCACTTTATAACAGCACAAAACATCAACATTTTCACTGTCAACTCACCGAAATTCCTTCGCAAACTTCTTATCCACAATATAATTAACGAATTAAATGATAAACAACGCAATGATAACACAACTACGACAATGAAAAAGCGAACAACCGACGAGAAAAAAAAAAAAAAAAAGATCAACCCATCCATACAAACAGAACACTAATTTTAAACATTCACGAAATTCCCGTATCCTATTCATGTAAACTTACAATATAAAAGGTTTCTCAAGTCGCCATATTGTGTCCACGTTTTTAGCACGTATGTAAGTCGTAACAGGATGTGCACTTGCAATGCACACTAATGCTCCATACATGACAATCGGGAGAAAACCACTCAAAATAATAAAACTTCATAGCGCATTTCATGCCGCAAATTAACATCAACCAATCACAGTCTTGCCCTTTTCCTGTACAAATCAATGTCACGAACACTAACTCCTTAGTAGAAGCGCCACAGTAACTTATACACCTTTGGAATATTGCATACACACGCACTTAAGAGCCTAGATACAGCGTTTATTTCAAAATTTCTCCGAATGTAGGCGCTGCGATCGTTGTTGATTGAAAAACGGTTTTTTAAATGTTATTTAAAAATAGAAAGCCCTTTTAAAATTTAGAAAAAGGAATAATCCTGAAGGCAATAAACACGTGTAAGTACGTGCTAATTTTTATGATTGCTCTAAATCATTTTTAATAAGAGTTCTCTTAACTATTGTTGGACGGTGTTTTAGTCCTATGGGACTTAACATGGAGTTTAAAAACGTACGATTTTAAACGTTATTAAAAAATAGGACCTTTTCAAAATTTATAAAAAGGAAACATCGTGAAACCAATACATGAATGTATGTGCTAATTATTTCGTTATTGTTCTAAATCAGTTTTAACGAGAGTTTTTCAAATGTTTGTGGGACGGTTTTTGATCCTATGGGATTTAACATGGGGTTGAAAAAACGAACGACTTTGAACCTTGTTTAAAAATAGAAGGACCTTTTCAAAATTTATATAAATCGAGCACGTGAAGAACAATACTTTTTATTGCATTTTGCGCTTTACTGTATTTGAATTTAGCGATTGTGAGGCGATTTCTTTCAGTTTTAGTAACACTTTATAAGAACACTCATTTGTCTCGTTGTCGTCTGCTCAAAACAACAAGATGGACGTGGATCTAGGCTCTTAATATTCGGGACAACCAGAAGTTGGCTCCGCCCTTTTCAACGTCGAACCACCGAAGTTGCCAGTCGTCATAAAAAGGGCAGAGCCAACTTCTGTTTGTCCCAATTTCTAATTGCCTATATTGCATACAGGTATCTGTAGACAGCTGCAGAATTTCTTTGGCTCCGCTCTTTTATAAGCATAATAAATTTCTAATTGGCTACAGAATCTGATGTCACATGCCCCGCCCTGTTTATTTCTAATCAGTTGATATCTGCTCTGAGGCTAATAAAAGGGTGGAGCCAAAAAAATTCTGAAGCCATCTACAGATGCCTGTCTATAACATGGACCGTCCTTTACGAAAAGCATAGCCTTGTAGACACACGAGTTAAGAGCCTAGATCCACGTCCATCTTGTTGTTTTGAGCAGACGACAACGAGACAAATGAGTGTTCTTATATAGTGTTACTAAAACTGAAAGAAATCGCCTCACAATCGCTCAATTAAAATACAGTAAAGCGCAAAATGCAATAAAAAGTATTGTTCTTCACGTGCTCGATTTATATAATTTTTGAAAAGGTCCTTCTATTTTTAAACAAGGTTCAAAGTCGTTCGTTTTTTCAACCCCATGTTAAATCCCATAGGATCAAAAACCGTCCCACAAACATTTGAAAAACTCTCCTTAAAACTGATTTAGAACAATAACAAAATAATTAGCACATACATTCATGTATTGGCTTCACGAAGTTTCCTTTTTATAAATTTTGAAAAGGTCCTTCTATTTTTAATAACGTTTAAAATCGTACGTTTTTAAACTCCATGTTAAGTCCCATAGGACTAAAACACCGTCCAACAAAAGTTAAGAGAACTCTGATTAAAAATGATTTAGAGCAATCAGAAAAATTAGCACGTACTTACACGTGTTTATTGCCTTCAGGATTATTCCTTTTTCTAAATTTTAAAAGGGCTTTCTATTTTTAAATAACATTTAAAATCTTACGTTTTTTTAACTCCATGTTAAGTCCCATAGGAGCAAAAAACCGTCACCCAAACATTTGAAGAACTCCCATTACAACGACTTAGAACAATCACACAAAAATTAGCACGTTCATTAATCTACTGGCTTCACAATGTTTTCTTTTTATAAGGTTAGCACGCGAAATTATTTTCTATTAATTATTATGTGACTTCGAACCGGGAGAAAAAACGTTAAAAAACCGTTTTTCAATCAACAACGATCGTAGCTCCTACATTCGGAGAAATTTTGAACTAAACAATGTATCTAGCCTCTTAAATGAATTTTAGGTGAATTATACGGAATCCAGTTAAGGACATGAACCAAATAAAAATTGACTTTCATTATTAATATTTTAAATTGAAATACTAAATCAATATTTTGTCAATAGTTTAGATATTATACTTAAGTATTAAGTATTTAAGATTATTAACTGAATAAATTGAATTCGACATATTGTTTGTTTGCCCTTCACAGGGCTCTGTAGAACACGTATATTATGCATTTAAGAGCCTATATGTGTGACACCATTTTGAATATTAGCAGATGACAATTATAGTTCCACTTTTCGCCGTTTAGTGGCGCCCCACAGCTAAGCCATTGAAACCAATGAGAAAGAGAAATTCCTATTTTAAAAATACATGGTTCAGGCAAATGTTTTGTTTTCTGCAACGAAAATTGTTATTTTCAAAATTCAAATTGCAATATGTACATAACAATATTGCTCATCTAGTGATATGTTGGTACAAATTTATAATTAGTTTTTCTATTTTTAAATTCGCTTAAAATCTCGTATTTTTAGCCCATGTTAAATTCCTATTTAAAAAATACATGGTTCCCACAAATGTTTTGTTTTCTGCAACAAAAATTGTGATTTTCAAAATTCAAATTGCAATATGTACATAACAATATTGCTCATCTAGTTTATAATTAGTTTTTCTATTTTTAATTTCATTTTAAAATCTCGTATTTTTTTTAGCTCATGTTAAATCCCATAGGCGACAAACGCTCCTCCGTTTATACATTTTATAGGATCAAACTTCTCACTAACAGTAAGTTTCATGATACCCTAAAATTTGACCACTAATTGTATACGACTCAAATTACTCACCATTGTAGATCGAAAGTTGCTCTTCCTTTTTTCAGTAGTGCATATGTACCCCAAAAAGAGTCGTTATTAAAATATACCCACTTTGATCCATCGATAAGACAGAAAATAGCGGACAAAAGTGTATCAAAATTGATTTTTTTTGCCACATGTTGACGTCACAGCTACAGAAGCGCCTACATGCGAAGATGTTTGTAAGTTTTTGTCACTGTAGGTTCGTAAATTATTAGGTGTGTAGTCTACTATAGTAGGTATTAGCCTAAATAACTACATATAACAGAAGGATGCAGAAAAAGCAAGATAAACAAACCGTGCATTTCAAAACGTTGTGTACGACAAAATTTAAAATTTTCACGATTGAAAAACCAAATTTTCAATTAAACCAACTACGTAAAATATTGTAATACAATTTACATGAAACTAAGAAATGAAGAAAATGTATTAAAAAAATTATTAATCAGTATTAGAATACTAGTGGGGTAACCCGTTATAAAGGACGGGAACATAATTTTGTTACTAAAATTATTTAACTATTTTATTCAAATACTTCATTATAAATGACATTTTGTGTGAATGTCAGGTTGTCATGAAGTATAATTTGCCTTGACCACTTCCATTTTGTATAAGCACCTTAATATTGTTTGGGTTCTTGGATCGGGAGAGTGCAACATAAACTTGTCCATGAGAAAAAACTGGTTCATGAAGGGAGCCAAATTCACAGGCAATTGTGCCCAGGATTAGAATTTCTTGTCCTCTGCCCTTTTGTGACGTCAGACCAAGTAACAAAAATTAGAAATTGAAAAGGGCAAAGCATGTGACATCAAACCAAGTAACAAACCAATTAGAAATTGATGACGTTCATAAAAGGGCGGAGCAAAAGAAATTGTAATGCCCGTGATAAATTCAAGTTTAATTTTGATATTATCCCCGCCCCTTTTTATATTTGAAAGAGAAAATGAGATTTTCGTTTTCTCTGGTGTGCGCATGCGTGTCGTTTGTTCCTTTTTTTACTCCTTTCATTTCAATTAAAGTTTCACCCTCCCCCTTTTTTCCCCTCCATGTTTCTCTCTCCCCCTACCCTTTCCAACCTTTTCCCCTCTCCAATTTAATATCATGGGGTTCTTGGATTGGGAGAGTGCACCTTGAGAAAAAAAAGCGGTTCATTTATTCATTCAAATTTATAGAACTCTAGACCGCCGATTCCTATACTCGGATCGTACTTCATTCCGAGACCGATGTGCTCCTTGATTCCGAATCCAAAGTGTCATCAAAGATTTACTAACACACACCAAGAGTCACAGCATAGCATTTATATGGCAAGAAGTTTAGGAAATTCTTTCGATTAGCAGCCACATTTAGCCCCTAATCTAACCTTGTGGCGGGGTTATACAGATTGTGCCAAAGGCACAAAATAAGACAAAAAGCTACACAATCTCCTGCATAGAGGCAAAGTGGCTCCTAATCGAAAAAAAAACCACCAGTTTTACACGGTACAAGGTGCCAGCCATGATGTCATTTAGACGCGACTATTCCCTATTGTCGTATATGCTTTAGTCGTATATGAACATAACGAATAGCTTAATCGACTACGAAATAAAAACCTATTAGTCAAACAAATACATGTGAAGAAGAAAAAAACTTACAAAATGTATGACTTTTAAAGGTTTATTTCAGAATATCTCACAAAATCACTTACAATTGACCCCTTCCCGTAAAATAATACCGTCATACTGAAAGAAAAACAAAAAAATACAGAACGTATTAAAAGAATTAAACCAAACATTTTTTTTTCTAGCAATTTTTCTAAAATTTGTTTCTTCCTTTTGTAATATCCTCAGTAGAAATAATGGTGAGAATAAGTCGCAAAATTGGAGAATAAATTTGATATCGCACATCACAAATAAATGTATAAGAGGGCAAAAGTACAAAATAAATACTAAGGCTCTCCTGCCAACAATATGTGCTTCGAAAAAAAATTGTAAACAAAGAAAAGCCTAAAGGAAAAAAAAAAACATAATCGGTTACAAACCTCCAGTTGAAACCATTTCATGGCATCTTCCTTGTGAAGACGATGTTTGAAACCAACTTTTCCGCTCTTCCTCTTACGATGCGGAACATCGTAACTGGAGCGCTCCAAAACAACGAAAAACTCTAGACCGTAGATTCCTATACTCGGATCGTACTTTATTCCGAGACCAATGTGCTCCTTGATTCCGAATCCAAAGTATCATCATAGATTCACTAACACACGCCAAGATTCACAGCATAGCATTTATATGGCAAGAAGTTTAGGATATTCTTTCGATTAGCAGCCCCTAATCTAAACTTGTGGCTGGGTTATACAGGTTGTGCCAAAGGCGCAAAATAAGGCGAAATGCTACACGATCTCCTGCATAGAGGCTAAGCGGCCCTAATTGAAAAAACAACCAGTTTTACATGATACAAGGTGCCAGCAGTGACATCATTTAGACGCGACTATTCCCTATTGTCGTATATGCTTTAGTCGTATGAACATAACGAAAGCTTAATCGAATACAACTTAAAAACCTTCTATTAGTCAAACAAATACATGTGAAGAAGAAAAAAACTTACCAAACGTATGACTTTTAAAGGTTTATTTCAGAATATCTCACAAAATCACTTACAATTGACCATTTCCCGTAAAATAATACCGTCATACTGAAAGAAAAACAAAAAAATACAGAACGTATTAAAAGAATTAAACCAAACTTTTTTTTTAGCAATTTTTCTAAAATTTGTTTCTTCCTTTTGTAATATTCTCAGTAGAAATAATGGTGAGAATAAGTCGCAAAATTGGAGAATAAATTTGATATCGCACATCACAAATAAATGTATAAGAGGGCAAAAGTACAAAATAAATACTAAGGCTCTCCTGCCAACGATATGTGCTTCGAAAAAAAATTGTAAACAAAGAAAAGCCTAAAGGAAAAACACAAAATCGGTTACAAACCTCCAGTTGAAACCATTTCATGGCATCTTCCTTGTGAAGACAATGTTTGAAACCAACTTTTCCGCCCTTCCTCCTACGATGCGGAAGTCATAACCGGAGCGCTCCAAAACAACGAAGAACTCTAGACCGTAGACTCCTATACTCGGATCGTACTTTATTCCGAGACCAATGTGCTCCTTGATTCCGAATCCAAAGTATCATCATAGATTCACTAACACACGCCAAGATTCACAGCATAGCATTTATATGGCAAGAAGTTTAGGATATTCTTTCGATTAGCAGCCCCTAATCTAAACTTGTGGCTGGGTTATACAGGTTGTGCCAAAGGCGCAAAATAAGGCGAAATGCTACACGATCTCCTGCATAGAGGCTAAGCGGCTCCTAATTGAAAAAACAACCAGTTTTAAATGATACAAGGTGCCAGCTGTGACATCATTTAGACGCGACTATTCCCTATTGTCGTATATGCTTTAGTCATATGAACATAACGAAAGCTTAATCGAATACAACTTAAAAACCTTCTATTAGTCAAACAAATACATGTGAAGAAAAAAAAACTTACAAAACGTATGACTTTTAAAGGTTTATTTCAGAATATCTCACAAAATCACTTACAATTGACCATTTCCCGTAAAATAATACCGTCATACTGAAAGAAAAACAAAAAAATACAGAACGTATTAAAAGAATTAAACCAAACTTTTTTTAGCAATTTTTCTAAAATTTGTTTCTTCCTTTTGTAATATTCTCAGTAGAAATAATGGTGAGAATAAGTCGCAAAATTGGAGAATAAATTTGATATCGCACATCACAAATAAATGTATAAGAGGGCAAAAGTACAAAATAAATACTAAGGCTCTCCTGCCAACGATATGTGCTTCGAAAAAAAATTGTAAACAAAGAAAAGCCTAAAGGAAAAAAACAAAATCGGTTACAAACCTCCAGTTGAAACCATTTCATGGCATCTTCCTTGTGAAGACGATGTTTGAAACAAACTTTTCCGCCCTTCCTCCTACGATGCGGAAGTCATAACCGGAGCGCTCCAAAACAACGAAGAACTCTAGACCGTAGACTCCTATACTCGGATCGTACTTTATTCCGAGACCAATGTGCTCCTTGATTCCGAATCCAAAGTATCATCATAGATTCACTAACACACGCCAAGATTCACAGCATAGCATTTATATGGCAAGAAGTTTAGGATATTCTTTCGATTAGCAGCCCCTAATCTAAACTTGTGGCTGGGTTATACAGGTTGTGCCAAAGGCGCAAAATAAGGCGAAATGCTACACGATCTCCTGCATAGAGGCTAAGCGGCCCTAATTGAAAAAACAACCAGTTTTACATGATACAAGGTGCCAGCAGTGACATCATTTAGACGCGACTATTCCCTATTGTCGTATATGCTTTAGTCGTATGAACATAACGAAAGCTTAATCGAATACAACTTAAAAACCTTCTATTAGTCAAACAAATACATGTGAAGAAGAAAAAAACTTACCAAACGTATGACTTTTAAAGGTTTATTTCAGAATATCTCACAAAATCACTTACAATTGACCATTTCCCGTAAAATAATACCGTCATACTGAAAGAAAAACAAAAAAATACAGAACGTATTAAAAGAATTAAACCAAACTTTTTTTTTAGCAATTTTTCTAAAATTTGTTTCTTCCTTTTGTAATATTCTCAGTAGAAATAATGGTGAGAATAAGTCGCAAAATTGGAGAATAAATTTGATATCGCACATCACAAATAAATGTATAAGAGGGCAAAAGTACAAAATAAATACTAAGGCTCTCCTGCCAACGATATGTGCTTCGAAAAAAAATTGTAAACAAAGAAAAGCCTAAAGGAAAAACACAAAATCGGTTACAAACCTCCAGTTGAAACCATTTCATGGCATCTTCCTTGTGAAGACGATGTTTGAAACCAACTTTTCCGCCCTTCCTCCTACGATGCGGAAGTCATAACCGGAGCGCTCCAAAACAACGAAGAACTCTAGACCGTAGACTCCTATACTCGGATCGTACTTTATTCCGAGACCAATGTGCTCCTTGATTCCGAATCCAAAGTATCATCATAGATTCACTAACACACGCCAAGATTCACAGCATAGCATTTATATGGCAAGAAGTTTAGGATATTCTTTCGATTAGCAGCCCTTAATCTAAACTTGTGGCTGGGTTATACAGGTTGTGCCAAAGGCGCAAAATAAGGCGAAATGCTACACGATCTCCTGCATAGAGGCTAAGCGGCCCTAATTGAAAAAACAACCAGTTTTACATGATACAAGGTGCCAGCAGTGACATCATTTAGACGCGACTATTCCCTATTGTCGTATATGCTTTAGTCGTATGAACATAACGAAAGCTTAATCGAATACAACTTAAAAACCTTCTATTAGTCAAACAAATACATGTGAAGAAGAAAAAAACTTACCAAACGTATGACTTTTAAAGGTTTATTTCAGAATATCTCACAAAATCACTTACAATTGACCATTTCCCGTAAAATAATACCGTCATACTGAAAGAAAAACAAAAAAATACAGAACGTATTAAAAGAATTAAACCAAACTTTTTTTTTTAGCAATTTTTCTAAAATTTGTTTCTTCCTTTTGTAATATTCTCAGTAGAAATAATGGTGAGAATAAGTCGCAAAATTGGAGAATAAATTTGATATCGCACATCACAAATAAATGTATAAGAGGGCAAAAGTACAAAATAAATACTAAGGCTCTCCTGCCAACGATATGTGCTTCGAAAAAAAATTGTAAACAAAGAAAAGCCTGAAGGAAAAACACAAAATCGGTTACAAACCTCCAGTTGAAACCATTTCATGGCATCTTCCTTGTGAAGACGATGTTTGAAACCAACTTTTCCGCCCTTCCTCCTACGATGCGGAAGTCATAACCGGAGCGCTCCAAAACAACGAAGAACTCTAGACCGTAGACTCCTATACTCGGATCGTACTTTATTCCGAGACCAATGTGCTCCTTGATTCCGAATCCAAAGTATCATCATAGATTCACTAACACACGCCAAGATTCACAGCATAGCATTTATATGGCAAGAAGTTTAGGATATTCTTTCGATTAGCAGCCCCTAATCTAAACTTGTGGCTGGGTTATACAGGTTGTGCCAAAGGCGCAAAATAAGGCGAAATGCTACACGATCTCCTGCATAGAGGCTAAGCGGCTCCTAATTGAAAAAACAACCAGTTTTACATGATACAAGGTGCCAGCTGTGACATCATTTAGACGCGACTATTCCCTATTGTCGTATATGCTTTAGTCATATGAACATAACGAAAGCTTAATCGAATACAACTTAAAAACCTTCTATTAGTCAAACAAATACATGTGAAGAAAAAAAAACTTACAAAACGTATGACTTTTAAAGGTTTATTTCAGAATATCTCACAAAATCACTTACAATTGACCATTTCCCGTAAAATAATACCGTCATACTGAAAGAAAAACAAAAAAATACAGAACGTATTAAAAGAATTAAACCAAACTTTTTTTAGCAATTTTTCTAAAATTTGTTTCTTCCTTTTGTAATATTCTCAGTAGAAATAATGGTGAGAATAAGTCGCAAAATTGGAGAATAAATTTGATATCGCACATCACAAATAAATGTATAAGAGGGCAAAAGTACAAAATAAATACTAAGGCTCTCCTGCCAACGATATGTGCTTCGAAAAAAAATTGTAAACAAAGAAAAGCCTAAAGGAAAAAAACAAAATCGGTTACAAACCTCCAGTTGAAACCATTTCATGGCATCTTCCTTGTGAAGACGATGTTTGAAACCAACTTTTCCGCCCTTCCTCCTACGATGCGGAAGTCATAACCGGAGCGCTCCAAAACAACGAAGAACTCTAGACCGTAGACTCCTATACTCGGATCGTACTTTATTCCGAGACCAATGTGCTCCTTGATTCCGAATCCAAAGTATCATCATAGATTCACTAACACACGCCAAGATTCACAGCATAGCATTTATATGGCAAGAAGTTTAGGATATTCTTTCGATTAGCAGCCCCTAATCTAAACTTGTGGCTGGGTTATACAGGTTGTGCCAAAGGCGCAAAATAAGGCGAAATGCTACACGATCTCCTGCATAGAGGCTAAGCGGCCCTAATTGAAAAAACAACCAGTTTTACATGATACAAGGTGCCAGCAGTGACATCATTTAGACGCGACTATTCCCTATTGTCGTATATGCTTTAGTCGTATGAACATAACGAAAGCTTAATCGAATACAACTTAAAAACCTTCTATTAGTCAAACAAATACATGTGAAGAAGAAAAAAACTTACCAAACGTATGACTTTTAAAGGTTTATTTCAGAATATCTCACAAAATCACTTACAATTGACCATTTCCCGTAAAATAATACCGTCATACTGAAAGAAAAACAAAAAAATACAGAACGTATTAAAAGAATTAAACCAAACTTTTTTTTTAGCAATTTTTCTAAAATTTGTTTCTTCCTTTTGTAATATTCTCAGTAGAAATAATGGTGAGAATAAGTCGCAAAATTGGAGAATAAATTTGATATCGCACATCACAAATAAATGTATAAGAGGGCAAAAGTACAAAATAAATACTAAGGCTCTCCTGCCAACGATATGTGCTTCGAAAAAAAATTGTAAACAAAGAAAAGCCTAAAGGAAAAACACAAAATCGGTTACAAACCTCCAGTTGAAACCATTTCATGGCATCTTCCTTGTGAAGACGATGTTTGAAACCAACTTTTCCGCCCTTCCTCCTACGATGCGGAAGTCATAACCGGAGCGCTCCAAAACAACGAAGAACTCTAGACCGTAGACTCCTATACTCGGATCGTACTTTATTCCGAGACCAATGTGCTCCTTGATTCCGAATCCAAAGTATCATCATAGATTCACTAACACACGCCAAGATTCACAGCATAGCATTTATATGGCAAGAAGTTTAGGATATTCTTTCGATTAGCAGCCCCTAATCTAAACTTGTGGCTGGGTTATACAGGTTGTGCCAAAGGCGCAAAATAAGGCGAAATGCTACACGATCTCCTGCATAGAGGCTAAGCGGCTCCTAATTGAAAAAACAACCAGTTTTACATGATACAAGGTGCCAGCTGTGACATCATTTAGACGCGACTATTCCCTATTGTCGTATATGCTTTAGTCATATGAACATAACGAAAGCTTAATCGAATACAACTTAAAAACCTTCTATTAGTCAAACAAATACATGTGAAGAAAAAAAAACTTACAAAACGTATGACTTTTAAAGGTTTATTTCAGAATATCTCACAAAATCACTTACAATTGACCATTTCCCGTAAAATAATACCGTCATACTGAAAGAAAAACAAAAAAATACAGAACGTATTAAAAGAATTAAACCAAACTTTTTTTAGCAATTTTTCTAAAATTTGTTTCTTCCTTTTGTAATATTCTCAGTAGAAATAATGGTGAGAATAAGTCGCAAAATTGGAGAATAAATTTGATATCGCACATCACAAATAAATGTATAAGAGGGCAAAAGTACAAAATAAATACTAAGGCTCTCCTGCCAACGATATGTGCTTCGAAAAAAAATTGTAAACAAAGAAAAGCCTAAAGGAAAAAAACAAAATCGGTTACAAACCTCCAGTTGAAACCATTTCATGGCATCTTCCTTGTGAAGACGATGTTTGAAACCAACTTTTCCGCCCTTCCTAATACGATGCGGAAGTCATAACCGGAGCGCTCCAAAACAACGAAGAACTCTAGACCGTAGACTCCTATACTCGGATCGTACTTTATTCCGAGACCAATGTGCTCCTTGATTCCGAATCCAAAGTATCATCATAGATTCACTAACACACGCCAAGATTCACAGCATAGCATTTATATGGCAAGAAGTTTAGGATATTCTTTCGATTAGCAGCCCCTAATCTAAACTTGTGGCTGGGTTATACAGGTTGTGCCAAAGGCGCAAAATAAGGCGAAATGCTACACGATCTCCTGCATAGAGGCTAAGCGGCTCCTAATTGAAAAAACAACCAGTTTTACATGATACAAGGTGCCAGCAGTGACATCATTTAGACGCGACTATTCCCTATTGTCGTATATGCTTTAGTCGTATGAACATAACGAAAGCTTAATCGAATACAACTTAAAAACCTTCTATTAGTCAAACAAATACATGTGAAAAAAACTTACCAAACGTATGACTTTTAAAGGTTTATTTCAGAATATCTCACAAAATCACTTACAATTGACCATTTCCCGTAAAATAATACCGTCATACTGAAAGAAAAACAAAAAAATACAGAACGTATTAAAAGAATTAAACCAAACTTTTTTTTTAGCAATTTTTCTAAAATTTGTTTCTTCCTTTTGTAATATTCTCAGTAGAAATAATGGTGAGAATAAGTCGCAAAATTGGAGAATAAATTTGATATCGCACATCACAAATAAATGTATAAGAGGGCAAAAGTACAAAATAAATACTAAGGCTCTCCTGCCAACGATATGTGCTTCGAAAAAAAAATTGTAAACAAAGAAAAGCCTAAAGGAAAAACACAAAATCGGTTACAAACCTCCAGTTGAAACCATTTCATGGCATCTTCCTTGTGAAGACGATGTTTGAAACCAACTTTTCCGCCCTTCCTCCTACGATGCGGAAGTCATAACCGGAGCGCTCCAAAACAACGAAGAACTCTAGACCGTAGACTCCTATACTCGGATCGTACTTTATTCCGAGACCAATGTGCTCCTTGATTCCGAATCCAAAGTATCATCATAGATTCACTAACACACGCCAAGATTCACAGCATAGCATTTATATGGCAAGAAGTTTAGGATATTCTTTCGATTAGCAGCCCCTAATCTAAACTTGTGGCTGGGTTATACAGGTTTTGCCAAAGGTGCAAAATAAGGCGAAATGCTACACGATCTCCTGCATAGAGACTAAGCGGCTCCTAATTGAAAAAACAACCAGTTTTACATGATACAAGGTGCCAGCTGTGACATCATTTAGACGCGACTATTCCCTATTGTCGTATATGCTTTAGTCGTATGAACATAACGAAAGCTTAATCGAATACAACTTAAAAACCTTCTATTAGTCAAACAAATACATGTGAAGAAGAAAAAAACTTACAAAACGTATGACTTTTAAAGGTTTATTTCAGAATATCTCACAAAATCACTTACAATTGACCATTTCCCGTAAAATAATACCGTCATACTGAAAGAAAAACAAAAAAATACAGAACGTATTAAAAGAATTAAACCAAACTTTTTTTTAGCAATTTTTCTAAAATTTGTTTCTTCCTTTTGTAATATTCTCAGTAGAAATAATGGTGAGAATAAGTCGCAAAATTGGAGAATAAATTTGATATCGCACATCACAAATAAATGTATAAGAGGGCAAAAGTACAAAATAAATACTAAGGCTCTCCTGCCAACGATATGTGCTTCGAAAAAAAATTGTAAACAAAGAAAAGCCTAAAGGAAAAAAACAAAATCGGTTACAAACCTCCAGTTGAAACCATTTCATGGCATCTTCCTTGTGAAGACGATGTTTGAAACCAACTTTTCCGCCCTTCCTCCTACGATGCGGAAGTCATAACCGGAGCGCTCCAAAACAACGAAGAACTCTAGACCGTAGACTCCTATACTCGGATCGTACTTTATTCCGAGACCAATGTGCTCCTTGATTCCGAATCCAAAGTATCATCATAGATTCACTAACACACGCCAAGATTCACAGCATAGCATTTATATGGCAAAAAGTTTAGGATATTCTTTCGATTAGCAGCCCCTAATCTAAACTTGTGGCTGGGTTATACAGGTTGTGCCAAAGGCGCAAAATAAGGCGAAAAGCTACACGATCTCCTGCATAGAGGCTAAGCGGCTCCTAATTGAAAAAACAACCAGTTTTACATGATACAAGGTGCCAGCTGTGACATCATTTAGATGCGACTATTCCCTATTGTCGTATATGCTTTAGTCATATGAACATAACGAAAGCTTAATCGAATACAACTTAAAAACCTATTAGTCAAACAAATACATGTGAAGAAAAAAAAAACTTACAAAACGTATGACTTTTAAAGGTTTATTTCAGAATATCTCACAAAATCACTTACAATTGACCATTTCCCGTAAAATAATACCGTCATACTGAAAGAAAAACAAAAAAATACAGAACGTATTAAAAGAATTAAACCAAACTTTTTTTTTAGCAATTTTTCTAAAATTTGTTTCTTCCTTTTGTAATATTCTCAGTAGAAATAATGGTGAGAATAAGTCGCAAAATTGGAGAATAAATTTGATATCGCACATCACAAATAAATGTATAAGAGGGCAAAAGTACAAAATAAATACTAAGGCTCTCCTGCCAACGATATGTGCTTCGAAAAAAAATTGTAAACAAAGAAAAGCCTAAAGGAAAAAAACAAAATCGGTTACAAACCTCCAGTTGAAACCATTTCATGGCATCTTCCTTGTGAAGACGATGTTTGAAACCAACTTTTCCGCCCTTCCTCCTACGATGCGGAAGTCATAACCGGAGCGCTCCAAAACAACGAAGAACTCTAGACCGTAGACTCCTATACTCGGATCGTACTTTATTCCGAGACCAATGTGCTCCTTGATTCCGAATCCAAAGTATCATCATAGATTCACTAACACACGCCAAGATTCACAGCATAGCATTTTATATGGCAAGAAGTTTAGGATATTCTTTCGATTAGCAGCCCCTAATCTAAACTTGTGGCTGGGTTATACAGGTTGTGCCAAAGGCGCAAAATAAGGCGAAATGCTACACGATCTCCTGCATAGAGGCTAAGCGGCTCCTAATTGAAAAAACAACCAGTTTTACATGATACAAGGTGCCAGCAGTGACATCATTTAGACGCGACTATTCCCTATTGTCGTATATGCTTTAGTCGTATGAACATAACGAAAGCTTAATCGAATACAACTTAAAAACCTTCTATTAGTCAAACAAATACATGTGAAGAAGAAAAAAACTTACCAAACGTATGACTTTTAAAGGTTTATTTCAGAATATCTCACAAAATCACTTACAATTGACCATTTCCCGTAAAATAATACCGTCATACTGAAAGAAAAACAAAAAAATACTGAACGTATTAAAAGAATTAAACCAAACTTTTTTTTAGCAATTTTTCTAAAATTTGTTTCTTCCTTTTGTAATATTCTCAGTAGAAATAATGGTGAGAATAAGTCGCAAAATTGGAGAATAAATTTGATATCGCACATCACAAATAAATGTATAAGAGGGCAAAAGTACAAAATAAATACTAAGGCTCTCCTGCCAACGATATGTGCTTCGAAAAAAAATTGTAAACAAAGAAAAGCCTAAAGGAAAAACACAAAATCGGTTACAAACCTCCAGTTGAAACCATTTCATGGCATCTTCCTTGTGAAGACGATGTTTGAAACCAACTTTTCCGCCCTTCCTCCTACGATGCGGAAGTCATAACCGGAGCGCTCCAAAACAACGAAGAACTCTAGACCGTAGACTCCTATACTCGGATCGTACTTTATTCCGAGACCAATGTGCTCCTTGATTCCGAATCCAAAGTATCATCATAGATTCACTAACACACGCCAAGATTCACAGCATAGCATTTATATGGCAAGAAGTTTAGGATATTCTTTCGATTAGCAGCCCCTAATCTAAACTTGTGGCTGGGTTATACAGGTTGTGCCAAAGGCGCAAAATAAGGCGAAAAGCTACACGATCTCCTGCATAGAGGCTAAGCGGCTCCTAATTGAAAAAACAACCAGTTTTACATGATACAAGGTGCCAGCTGTGACATCATTTAGACGCGACTATTCCCTATTGTCGTATATGCTTTAGTCATATGAACATAACGAAAGCTTAATCGAATACAACTTAAAAACCTTCTATTAGTCAAACAAATACATGTGAAGAAAAAAAAAACTTACAAAACGTATGACTTTTAAAGGTTTATTTCAGAATATCTCACAAAATCACTTACAATTGACCATTTCCCGTAAAATAATACCGTCATACTGAAAGAAAAACAAAAAAATACAGAACGTATTAAAAGAATTAAACCAAACTTTTTTTAGCAATTTTTCTAAAATTTGTTTCTTCCTTTTGTAATATTCTCAGTAGAAATAATGGTGAGAATAAGTCGCAAAATTGGAGAATAAATTTGATATCGCACATCACAAATAAATGTATAAGAGGGCAAAAGTACAAAATAAATACTAAGGCTCTCCTGCCAACGATATGTGCTTCGAAAAAAAATTGTAAACAAAGAAAAGCCTAAAGGAAAAAAACAAAATCGGTTACAAACCTCCAGTTGAAACTATTTCATGGCATCTTCCTTGTGAAGACGATGTTTGAAACCAACTTTTCCGCCCTTCCT
This sequence comes from Brachycybe producta, assembly GCA_036925085.1. NCBI lineage: Eukaryota > Metazoa > Arthropoda > Diplopoda > Playtdesmida > Andrognathidae > Brachycybe > Brachycybe producta. Next base: position 2,646,366 of record JAUPFP010000009.1, on the reverse strand, counting down.
CCTACGATGCGGAAGTCATAACCGGAGCGCTCCAAAACAACGAAGAACTCTAGACCATAGATTAATATACTCGGATCGTACTTTATTCCGAGACCAATGTGCTCCTTGATTCCGAATCCAAAGTGTCATCATAGATTCACTAACACACGCCAAGATTCACAGCATAGCATTTATATGGCAAGAAGTTTAGGGTATTCTTTCGATTAGCAGCCACATTTAGCCACCAATCTAACCTTGTGGCGGGGTTATACAGTTTGTGCCAAAGGCGCGAAATAAGGCAAAAAGCTACACAATCTCCTGCATAGAGGCAAAGTGGCTCCTAATTGAAAAAATAACCAGTTTTACATGATACAAGGTGCCAGCTGTGACATCATTTAGACGCGACTATTCCCTATTGTCGTATACGCTTTAGTCTTATGAACATAATGAAACGTTAATCGAATGACTTAAAACCTCCTATTAGTCAAACTAATACATGTGAAGAAGAAAAAAACTTACAAAACGTATGACTTTTAAAGGTTTATTTCAGAATATCTCACAAAATCACTTACAATTGACCATTTCCCGTAAAATAATACCGTCATACTGAAAGAAAAACAAAAAAATACAGAACGTATTAAAAGAATTAAACCAAACTTTTTTTTTAGCAATTTTTCTAAAATTTGTTTCTTCCTTTTGTAATATTCTCAGTAGAAATAATGGTGAGAATAAGTCGCAAAATTGGAGAATAAATTTGATATCGCACATCACAAATAAATGTATAAGAGGGCAAAAGTACAAAATAAATACTAAGGCTCTCCTGCCAACGATATGTGCTTCGAAAAAAAATTGTAAACAAAGAAAAGCCTAAAGGAAAAAAACAAAATCGGTTACAAACCTCCAGTTGAAACCATTTCATGGCATCTTCCTTGTGAAGACGATGTTTGAAACCAACTTTTCCGCCCTTCCTCCTACGATGCGGAAGTCATAACCGGAGCGCTCCAAAACAACGAAGAACTCTAGACCGTAGACTCCTATACTCGGATCGTACTTTATTCCGAGACCAATGTGCTCCTTGATTCCGAATCCAAAGTATCATCATAGATTCACTAACACACGCCAAGATTCACAGCATAGCATTTTATATGGCAAGAAGTTTAGGATATTCTTTCGATTAGCAGCCCCTAATCTAAACTTGTGGCTGGGTTATACAGGTTGTGCCAAAGGCGCAAAATAAGGCGAAATGCTACACGATCTCCTGCATAGAGGCTAAGCGGCTCCTAATTGAAAAAACAACCAGTTTTACATGATACAAGGTGCCAGCAGTGACATCATTTAGACGCGACTATTCCCTATTGTCGTATATGCTTTAGTCGTATGAACATAACGAAAGCTTAATCGAATACAACTTAAAAACCTTCTATTAGTCAAACAAATACATGTGAAGAAGAAAAAAACTTACCAAACGTATGACTTTTAAAGGTTTATTTCAGAATATCTCACAAAATCACTTACAATTGACCATTTCCCGTAAAATAATACCGTCATACTGAAAGAAAAACAAAAAAATACTGAACGTATTAAAAGAATTAAACCAAACTTTTTTTTAGCAATTTTTCTAAAATTTGTTTCTTCCTTTTGTAATATTCTCAGTAGAAATAATGGTGAGAATAAGTCGCAAAATTGGAGAATAAATTTGATATCGCACATCACAAATAAATGTATAAGAGGGCAAAAGTACAAAATAAATACTAAGGCTCTCCTGCCAACGATATGTGCTTCGAAAAAAAATTGTAAACAAAGAAAAGCCTAAAGGAAAAACACAAAATCGGTTACAAACCTCCAGTTGAAACCATTTCATGGCATCTTCCTTGTGAAGACGATGTTTGAAACCAACTTTTCCGCCCTTCCTCCTACGATGCGGAAGTCATAACCGGAGCGCTCCAAAACAACGAAGAACTCTAGACCGTAGACTCCTATACTCGGATCGTACTTTATTCCGAGACCAATGTGCTCCTTGATTCCGAATCCAAAGTATCATCATAGATTCACTAACACACGCCAAGATTCACAGCATAGCATTTATATGGCAAGAAGTTTAGGATATTCTTTCGATTAGCAGCCCCTAATCTAAACTTGTGGCTGGGTTATACAGGTTGTGCCAAAGGCGCAAAATAAGGCGAAAAGCTACACGATCTCCTGCATAGAGGCTAAGCGGCTCCTAATTGAAAAAACAACCAGTTTTACATGATACAAGGTGCCAGCTGTGACATCATTTAGACGCGACTATTCCCTATTGTCGTATATGCTTTAGTCATATGAACATAACGAAAGCTTAATCGAATACAACTTAAAAACCTTCTATTAGTCAAACAAATACATGTGAAGAAAAAAAAAACTTACAAAACGTATGACTTTTAAAGGTTTATTTCAGAATATCTCACAAAATCACTTACAATTGACCATTTCCCGTAAAATAATACCGTCATACTGAAAGAAAAACAAAAAAATACAGAACGTATTAAAAGAATTAAACCAAACTTTTTTTAGCAATTTTTCTAAAATTTGTTTCTTCCTTTTGTAATATTCTCAGTAGAAATAATGGTGAGAATAAGTCGCAAAATTGGAGAATAAATTTGATATCGCACATCACAAATAAATGTATAAGAGGGCAAAAGTACAAAATAAATACTAAGGCTCTCCTGCCAACGATATGTGCTTCGAAAAAAAATTGTAAACAAAGAAAAGCCTAAAGGAAAAAAACAAAATCGGTTACAAACCTCCAGTTGAAACTATTTCATGGCATCTTCCTTGTGAAGACGATGTTTGAAACCAACTTTTCCGCCCTTCCTCCTACGATGCGGAAGTCATAACCGGAGCGCTCCAAAACAACGAAGAACTCTAGACCATAGATTAATATACTCGGATCGTACTTTATTCCGAGACCAATGTGCTCCTTGATTCCGAATCCAAAGTGTCATCATAGATTCACTAACACACGCCAAGATTCACAGCATAGCATTTATATGGCAAGAAGTTTAGGGTATTCTTTCGATTAGCAGCCACATTTAGCCACCAATCTAACCTTGTGGCGGGGTTATACAGTTTGTGCCAAAGGCGCGAAATAAGGCAAAAAGCTACACAATCTCCTGCATAGAGGCAAAGTGGCTCCTAATTGAAAAAATAACCAGTTTTACATGATACAAGGTGCCAGCTGTGACATCATTTAGACGCGACTATTCCCTATTGTCGTATACGCTTTAGTCTTATGAACATAATGAAACGTTAATCGAATGACTTAAAACCTCCTATTAGTCAAACTAATACATGTGAAGAAGAAAAAAACTTACAAAACGTATGACTTTTAAAGGTTTATTTCAGAATATCTCACTCAAAATCTCTTACTTTTGACCCTTTCCCGTAAGAATAATTCCATCATACTGAAATAAAAACAAAAAATATGAACGTATTAGAAGATATCAACTGGAATAGGCCATTCGAATCCTCGAATGTTGAAAAATATTTGAGATTCAAAAACTCGAATCTTCGCGCTTTTTATCGTCTTTTGAATCCTAACCTTAAAAACTTTGGTAAAATTAGTTTTAACTCTATCGACGTCCAATAGAAGCGTTCATTAACCAAAAAACCTGGTGATTGTTGCAATTTCAGTGTTCTGACCAGGGTTACCAATATCACCACCCTGTGGCGACCATGAGTGTCGCCACACTTGTTTTTTATTAATAATTAAATATTAATATTGAATATTATTTCATTTATTTGCATCTTCTTAATGAATAATGTAGGATTCTTATATGAAGAATTCGGGAGATTCGAGATTCGTGAACCTTTTCGGATTTGGATTCGAAAAAATTCAGGATTCGTTCCACCTCTAACAAACCAAACATAACTTTTTTTTGTGGCAATTAATCTAAAATTTGTTTCTTGCTTCTGTAATATTCTCAGTAGAAATAATGGTGAGAATAAGTCGCAAAATTGTAAGATAAATTTTATTTCGCACATCACAAATAAATGTATAAAAGAGGGCCAAAGTACAAAATAAATACTAAGGCTCTCCTGCCAACAATATGTGCTTCAAAGAAAAAATTTTAAACAAAAAAAAAGCCTAAAGGAAAAAACACAAAACCGGTTACAAACCTTCTGTTGAAACCATTTCATGGCATCTTCCTTGTGAAGACGGTGTTTGAAACCAACTTTTCCGCTCTTCCTCCTACGATGCGGAACGTCGAAACCGGGACGACCCAAAACAACGAAGAAGTCGAGACCATAGATTCCAATACTCGGATCGTACTTTATTCCGAGATCGATGTGCTCTTGGATTCCGAATCCAAAATTGCCAGTGTCGGAAAAATTATCCTTACGAAGCTCAAACTCCCTTACCTAAAGGTCCAAACAAAATATCAGCCCACATTCAAGTTTAGAAACTAGAATCACCCAAGGTTTGCAAATCTTACAAATCGCAACCTTCAACAAGTCTTGGACTTAACAATTCAAGTTCACATCTTTAATATTTTTAAAGATGTGAACGTAAAACGTAATGAAAAATAAAAAAATGAAAAAAGCCATTTACCATTTGAACGTTTAATTTGAAAAATTAGATTTAAAAAAAAAACCTTGAAGCGCCATGACTAGGACTAATGGTTTTATGAAAATGCATATTCTTTTTGCTGCTTTATATTTCATGCTGTGTCAGATTTAAGCATGATTCATGTGATATGAAGTCGAATAACACTAGTTTTATTTTGCATATAATTGCATATTTAAGGGTATTTGTATTTTGCATGCATATTTTGGGAAATTTACACTTTTTTCTAGAAAAATTAGGATTTTTCTAATTTAGTTTACGAAACTGAACAAATTTTCAGTCATTCAAGAGCTGCAAGACAATTTAAAATATGCTACTGGGAATACTTCCAAAGAAGCAATAAAGAAATTGTCAACTGTATTAAAAAAAATAAAGGCTATAAAGAGCTTCAGAAGATTTGTGCAGTTTTGAATGGTGAAAATATTAATGAAGAAATATCTTTTTGTCTATTTCTGATATTGCTTGTTTTAAGCGGAACTAGTTACTTCTTGTGATGTAGAACGTACTTTCTCGAAGTATAAAGCACAGGCATTTAGAAATCGGGACGAACACAAGTTGGCTCCGCTATTTTTATGATGACCGGCAACTTCTAATTGATTGGTTATGTAGTCTGCCGTCACATGCTCCGCCCATTTCAACATGGAACCGCACAACAAACCAATTAGAAGTTCCCGGTCGTCATAAAAAGGGCGGAGCCAACTTGTGTTCGTCCCGATTTCTAAATGCCTGTGTATAAAGCTCTACTCCATAACAATCTGCATAATTTTAAATTTGAAACATTGAGAATGTTTTTTGTAGTGTATTTCAATCCAAAAAAAAATTATTGTGCAAATGATATCCAATAGTGCATATTTTAGGATTTATGACAGCATATTTCTTTGATTTTTAGGGCATGAAACCATTGACCCTAGCCATGACATTTCAAAGTGGCATATGCCATGGGCAATTTTATATACATCCAATTTTCAAGCTGAAACATGATTTTAAATACCAAGAGGTAACTAACAAAATGAACCTTTTTGAAGTCAATGATCTTACAGGAAATTAGACAGTAAGATACACAGGCAATTAGAAAACAGCATGAACAGAAGTTGGCTCCGCCCTTTTTATGAAGAACAGTAAATTGTTATTGGTTTGTGGTTCGATGTTGAAAAGGGCGAAGCATGTGACGTCAAACTGTATAACCAACCAATTAGAAGCTGCGTTCGTCATAAAAAGGGCAGAGCCAACTTCTGTTCATCCCGTTTTCTAATTGCCTGTGTAAGATACAGTCGTTTGCACCGCCCCCTTACGATGTCTGGCAACTTACAATTGGTTTGTTATGTGGTCTGACGTCACAGGCCCTTTTCAATTTCGAATTGGTTGATATTTGGTCTGACGCTCATAAAAGGGCGGGGCAAACGACTTTTATGCGCCCTGTCTTTACATGCCCGTATGATCTTTAACATGGGCCAAGCAAATTAGCTGCATAATTCAAAGTAGTTTGAAATTAAAAAAAAACTTTGAATATACGCAATAAACCGACGTTAATACCTGGCCACAACATTCGAGAAGAGATTACGTTAACTATCGTTAAAAAATCAACTTAAAAGACAATAAGGTGGCTAGAATCGAGACCCATGTTTATGCAAACATCAAATTTCGCTTAACGTTGCGTCTATGGAGCTATGCAGCACGTGCACGCTGGCTTATCCAGGCTATGAAGAGCAAACCAACCACACAGGCAATTAGAAAACGGGATGAACAGAAGTTGGCTCCGCCCTTTGTATGACGTAAGCAACTTCTAATTGGTTCGTTATGTAGTCTGACGTCACATGCTCCGCCCTTTTCAATGTCGATCATACAACACACCAATTAGAAGTTGCCGTTCGTCATAAAAAGGGCTTAGCCAACTTCTGTTCATCCCGTTTTCTAATTGCCTGTATTAACCACGTCTTATAACACGTGCAACGAAAAACAAATAACGACAAAAGCGACATCTAACGTCTATTTAACAATTTCAAGTAACAACCTTGAGTCCCCTTTCTAGAATTTCTTCGGCTTTCGGGCCACGAACGGTGCAATGAACCGCGATCTTTTCGTTACGACGAATTCCGAATGATCTGACCGTATAACGAGCTTAGAAAAAAAAAATAACGAACAAAAAACAAACTAAGTTTTGAAACGTTTTTCATAAATGAAACCAGCTGAAATGTGGCATTGAGCTTCGTTTTAAGTTACCCTTTGAGAAGACCGGCGTTTGTCCGGTGAGCTGTTCCAAAACTTTGGCCGCTCGAGTCAATCGATCTCCAGATTCCCCAACGCAAATGTTTAAGCAAAGTTTACGGATGCGAACTTCCCGCATCACATTCTTCTCTTTGTCCTTGTTCGACGTCGTCACTTTTTTCACGTCCTTTTGTAATCGACATTTAAAAGTAAGATTGAATTAGATTTAAAACGATTGTAAAAAGAAGAAAATCAGAAAGAAGCATCCACTCACCACCATTGTGATTAAAGCGCTAACAGGAAACGGAAATCTCCTTGTTGTTACCTTTCTTACTGAGCATGCGCGAGATCTATAACAGGAAACGGAAACCTTTTTGTTACTATTTTTCTTACTAAAAGCAAAAGGCATGTAAAGACAGGTAGATTCAGTCGTTTGCTCTGCCCTTTCAAGTGTGTCAGACCAAATATCAACCAATTGTAAATTGAAAAGGACAGAGCACGTGACGTCACGCCACATAACAAACCAATTAGAAGGTCCCGGTCCTCATGAAAGGGGCGGAGAAAACGACTGTATCTTACCGTCTTTACTTGCCTATTCCTAAGCGTGCGCAAAAGCTGTATTTGTTGTTGATTAAAATTAGTCACTAATTAGTTGACAGGCATCTGTAGACAGCTTCAGAATTTCTTTGGCTCCGCCCTTTTATGAGCGTCATCATTTTCTAATTGGTTTGTTACTGGGTCTGACGTCACATTCCCCGCTCCTATTTATTTCTAATTGGTTGATATTTGGTCCGACGCTCATAAAAGGACGGAGCCAAAGGAATTCTGAAGCTGTCTACAGATGCCTGTAATTAGTTGCCGCCGGCTTATAATTTTTATTTAATTTTTTAAATCTCAAACCGCCTCTAGAACTTTTAATTACTCCGTCTTTTAGGAAATCAGGAACAAAATGAAGAGAAACTTGAAACTGTTTGAAAAACTAGAAGGGTAGCTTAATTACTCAAAGGTATTTTCATGTTGAATATTTTTCAAAATAAACTTTCTGGGTTATTTTAAAATTTGCATAAAAAGCTTATTTTGAAGAATTATCAACATGAAATACCATTAAGTGATTGAGTTACCCAATCTAGTTTCTAAAACACTTTCCAAGTTCCCCTCATTTGACACCTGAAAGACGGAATAATCAGGAGTTCAAAAATCATTTGTTCATAAATGATTTTAATTTTTAAAGTGTAAATACCCTTTGAAGTCCAATTATTGTCTTTCATGTCCTAAATAAAGAGAAGCTAGAAAGTGTTTTAGAAACTAGAAGAGTGGTTCACAAAGGAGCCTCTCAAAACTAAGAAGCCAACCTAATTAGTATATAGAAACTGTGAAGCCCTCAGGAACTTCCAAACATTGGTGCCCCCCCCCCCCCAACAGCCTGTTCAAACGTGTTTACAAGTTTGGGTACTATATGGCAGTGCTCCCCAACCTTTTTATCGCCGCGAACCGGTCAACGTTTGATCATTTTACCGTGGCCTGCTGAGGGGGGGACGTTGATTGTTTATATTTTAGATTGTTTTGATTTAATAATTTTAATTTAATTGTATTTAAACATGCCTTCAAAATAAAATACAGTTACATCAAAAAATGAATATAAAGTGATTTAACATTTTAACTCACTAGAATGCCAAATGAATGAGAACCCCGAGCTTGTTTCTTTGCAACAAGACGGTTCCATCTGGGGGTAATAGGAGACAATGACACCCAAAGTGTGTTGCTTATGTCCAGTTTATTCCGTTGTTTTGTTTTGGTTGCTGTCACTGCAGAAAATGGAAATAATTTAATGTTCCTTGAGCGGCCCGGTACCATTTGATCCACGGACCGGTACCGGTCCGGGGATTGGGGACCACTGCTATATGGTTCCTAAGTTTTGTGGCTCACGTCGCTCAACACTAGAAAGAAAAATATTCGAAGTGCTGACCTCGAATTTTGTAGCCAATATGTTGCCTTTACCTCCCCTCAGCATAATCTTAATTCTTTACAGACACATCACAGATCTATTAAGGATAATATTATCCACACCGTTAACCAATATACTACCCACCCTTCCTACATTCTGTTTTATTTTAATACTCTTGAATAACCAATTTATCAATCAATAAAATAGAAACAAGTACAAAAATAAAAAATTTATTAACTGATAGTACAAGAATGTTACTATAAAGCTTATAATTTATAAACCTCGATTAAGTAAGTGCAGAAACTCTTCTCTTCACTATGAAAAAAACGTTTTGAATTAATGGCAAATGAGTTTGTCATCTGCTGTGTGACCCTGATCATCAGTTTTATCTTCAGCACAAAGACAAGTTTCTGTTCCTACTTAACAGAAAAGGATGGGCCATTCGAATCCTCGAATCTTGAAAAATATTCGAGATTCGAAAACTCGAATCTTCGCACGTTTTTCGTCTCTTTCTAATCCTAACCTAAAAACAAACTGGTAAAAACATTGGTAAAATTAGTTTTAACTCCATTGACGTCCAATAGAAGCGGTTCACTAATAATAAAAACCGGCGATTGTTGCAATTTCGGTGTTGTACCCGGATCACCCATTTCATCACCTTGTGCCCTGACCCTGAGTGCCACACTGTTTTTTATTATTAATAATTTAATATTTAATATTATTTCATTTATTTGTATCTTCTTAATGAATAATATAGGAGTCTTATATGAAGGATTCTAGATTCGGGAGATCCGACAACTTTTCAGGATTTGGATTCGGATTCAGATTCAAGAAAATTTAGGATTCGTCCCACCTCTAGTATTTTCCTGTGAATATTATATGTGGTCCCGTTGGGCCATTAAGAAGAACTTCATTACACTGAAATAGTTATAATTATTTTGTTTTGATTACAATGTGTGCTTCAGAAACTCTTGCGATAACAAAGAGTTTCTGATGCACGCATCATAATCATAACCAAATACCATAATGCATAATTTGTCAGCGGTTCCAAAACGTTTTCGCTGACGACACAGTAAAGTTTGCTGCGAGAAATCACGACAACACCCTAAACGGTTATTGCTGGGTACAGATTTCTGCATCTCCCGTAATATACCTACGATAGCAATCGCAATACGAATAATATCGTGCTAGTTGCACGTAACATGCGTTTTGTTTAAGAGCCTAGATCCACGTCCATCTTGTTGTTTTGAGCAGACGACAACGAGACAAATGAGTGTTCTTATATAGTGTTACTAAAATTGAAAGAAATCGCCTCACAATCGCTCAATTCAAATACAGTAAAGCGCAAAATGCAATAAAAAGTATTGTTCTTTCAATGCTCGCTTTATATAATTTTTGAAAAGGTCCTTCTATTTTTAAACAGGGTTCAAAGTCGTTCGTTTTTTCAACCCCATGTTAAATCCCATAGGATCAAAAACCGTCCCACAAACATTTGAAAAACTCTCGTTAAAACTGATTTAGAACAATAACAAAATAATTAGCACATACATTCATGTATTGGCTTCACGATGTTTCCTTTTTATAAATTTTGAAAAGGTCCTTCTATTTTTAATAACGTTTAAAATCGTACGTTTTTAAACTCCATGTTAAGTCCCATAGGACTAAAACACCGTCCAACAAAAGTTACGAGAACTCTGATTAAAAATGATTTAGAGCAATCAGAAAAATTAGCACGTACTTACATGTGTTTATTGCCCTCAGGGTAATTCCTTTTTCTAAATTTTAAAAGGGCTTTCTATTTTTAAATAACATTTAAAATCTTACGTTTTTTTAACTCCATGTTAAGTCCCATAGGAGCAAAAAACCGTCACCCAAACATTTGAAGAACTCCCGTTAAAAACAACTCAGAACAATAACAAAATAATTATTACGTGCATTAATCTACTGGCTTCACAATGTTTTATTTTTATAAGATTAGCACGCGAAATTATTTTTCAATTAGTTATTCTGAGACTTCGAACCGGGAGAAAAAACGTTAAAAAACCGTTTTTCAATCAACAACGATCGCAGCGCCTACATTCGGAGAAATTTTGAACTAAACGATGTATCTAGCCTCTTAAGGAAAAGTATTTTAAAAAAACTGCAACACCTACACTTGGGTATTTAAAAAGTTAGAAGCCTATCGTAACTGCGATGGTGCCGGGATGTTCTTGAAACTGCGAGGACGTCAATGGGGCGATATGTAGGCGCTGTAAGGGCGATATAGGGGCGCTCACATCGTTAGCACTATTACCGTTTGCGAAAATTAAGTTTTTATAAATATAATTAGCGTTTTAATTAAAATATAAACGGTATGTCATGAATAAGAAAACAAAATTAACTTACTTTGATAATCTATCATATTCCGATTAAACGAACACAAGAGGAGTAAAAACCTGACTCAGTAGCCCCTACAACTGTTCTTTTCTGGCAGATCTATTTTTTCGTTGCGTGAAAAAAAAAAAGATAACGATCCAACAGAAAAAGTTTGCAATTCGTGTACATGGTTCGGGTATTTTCGCGTCTTGTGATCGTTTTATCGGAATATCAACAAGTTATGAAGTTAATTTTATTTTCTTAATCATGACATACCTGTTATTTTTATAAGTCATTAGAAATATTTTTAAAAACATTTTTTTCGTAAACGATAATTGTTTTAACGATGTCAGCGCCCCTATAACGGCCCTTATATCGCCCCATTGACGCGTCTTCTAGGCCCTACATACGAGTGTGTATTTTTGAAAAGCTCTTAATATAGTGACATTCTTGTACTACCACGAACTCATCCAAGCGTTATGGTGCCAAACAACAAACAAGAGCCACTTCTATAGAAAAACACTTTTTATATCATAATATTGAAACTAAGTTAACATTTTCTATGTCTAAAAAAAAGCGACGACTTCATTCGGGTGGCGGCATTCCCAAAACCTGTAAATCAGCTTCGAATAGCGCTTGATGTATTTTTCGTTTCGTTAGGGCTACAACATATTTGTTGTCTAGTTTTTTCAGTTCACTCGCAACGTATTCGCCGAAAACTTCGAATTCGTCTTTTTCACTTTTCGAAGACATTTTATCACCGACAGACTTTAAAGTCGAAAGAACGTAATCGATCTGTGGATCTTCGGCCGGTCTTTTCCTTACGTGATGCTGCTGATGATGATGATGATGATGATGAGATCCGTGTTGCGACACGGACTGCGATTGCGAGGGTAACGAAACATCTAATTCCGCGTTTACATTTACGTCGTCATCGTCGTAGGTTTCGTCGTGATCATCTTCGATTCCGTTCTCGTGCTCGTGTTTGATGTCGTCTTCGTAAATCACTTCCAATAACTGAAATTGAACAAAATAAAATATATAATAACGTATATTTTTATAATAAAAAAAAAGAAACAAATCCGGAAAATTCAGACTTCATCGGAATTTTTTAAAGGTCCTCGGATTTCAACCAAAAATAAAAGGTGTCTAAACGCAAACCACTTTGGTTTGTAAATGTCATCCGAATCGACACTCGTTGATTTCGATTTGTTAACTCTAGTTAACTCTCTTTGAAACTGCGACTTGAGATTATGAATTTTGCGTTCGATTTCGTTGGTGTCACAATCGAATAACTTCGCTAATTCTTCAATGGATTGTTTCTTCTTGTTCCGATCTCGATATTCCGCGGATAAAGTGTCCCATAAACAACGTCTATTGTGTAATTCCTGGATTAATTTTAACGTTCTACCTTGTACCCATTCCCTAGGATTCGTATTATTCATATTAATTATCATAGAAAACAACCGTAAAAACAAATAAAATAACTTAAACAATTTCCGAATTCGAACATTCGGAAAAAACACATTCGAAAACAATAACAAATGACGTGTAAAGAGAAAACGGAACTGAAACAGGAAGCGAAAAGCCGGAATAAATTAAAACCGAGAAAGAAAAAAAACAAGTAGTACAAACGTATCCAACGTTATCATCACCTTTTGAAGCTTCTCTGAAACGGCAAAAAATATATACATATTAAGTTGATCTAGTATGGCGAGAAACTCTCTATAGTATCCTACCATATTCGTACAACCTTGCTTTAAGAATGTATATTCATTATCGTGACGTAATGTCTTACATCTGTCTACCGGCAGCTACTGAATTACACATCGATATCAATGCTAACAATATCGATATATCAATATATATCGACGACAGAAAATATATAACTACATGTACAGATATTTTTCAAAAACCAGAGGATTTTTTTTGTCATACTTATGCGCGTTTTAAGCAATTCCAGTTATTTTAATTAAAATACACTAGTCATATTTATTTCGAAATAAAGAAGTCGACGGTTCGGCATTTAAATGTACAAAAGGTTTACGAACATGGCGTCTTGCGCATGTAAATCAATACACACCGCGCCATATTAGTAAACCCTTATGGATCTCGATACTGACACAGAATTGATCTTTTTTGTGAACCTTCAATACGATACATATTATCATACTGGAAGACACAGAAAAGTTCAATTCTGTGTCAATATCGAGATTCATAAGGGTTTACTAATATGGCTGGATCTGTATTGATTTACATGCACAAGACGCCATGTTCGGAAACCTTTTCGTACAATTAAATGATTGATTTCTTTACTTCAAAATAAATGTTAATCAATTTTCCATTTGGCGGGAAATTTTTTGTCCTGCGACATCTGAATTCTAATTTATAATTCATTTATTTGTCATTCTGAAAGCAATGTCAGATAAATCACATAGAATCAAACAGCTGGAGTTGGAATTGCAAAATCTTCAAATAGTAAAGAAAGAACTACAAGAAGAGATGGGAATTAAAACCGAAATAAGTTCCTTTTCAACTACAGCAACAATGACTGACAATCTGGACAACACAATAGTAAGTAAGGCAACCAAATTGCAAAGTAAACAATCACTTTCGGGTATTTTCTTGTTGATATCTTTCAAAATAAACTATATTCACAAATACAAAGCGTCTTATCCGCGTAAAATAAGGTCTTTTTTTAAAACTCACATGAAAAGTTTATTTTAAAAAAAATATCAACATGAAAATCCCCTTAAGTGGTCAGGTTACCCTTCTAGTTTCTAAAAACACATTGAAGTTTTTCGTCATTTTTTTGCACGTGAAAGACGGAATAATTAAAGTTCCACAGATCAGCTGTTCATAAACTATTTTAACTTCGAGTATTAATCAAGTTTTTTTTTTTTAAATTGTTTCTTAACAGGAGGAAACTTACGAAAATAAACTGGAAACGAATGCAAAAATTCAACAAATGTTGCAGAAAATGACAGTTTTCAGATTATGTGGTAATCTTCAATTCACACAGTTCATACATTCGATTGCGTAACTTTTTTTTAGGCGACTTTTAAAAAGAATTTCAAGATTTATTGGAAATTAGAATAGTAGCCGAATTTGCCAAATCTTTGAAAATAAACTTTTTAATGACAGCTAGAAACGTCTAAAAACCATTTTTGACAGCTAAGGCGTCAAATCCACATCAATGCTGACAAAACATAAACAAAACAAACTCTTTAAGTGTTTTCTAGACAAATTCGCGACAATTCTAAAACATTCCTGCGACTTTTGCGTTCTGTTTTTGTTTTGTCTGCAATTTCACAAACAATTTCATGTCTCATATTGCAAGTCGGTAAACATGAAACGGTTTGTGTTTTGTTTCGGTATTATGCAACATTTTGTAAACTCTTGTCTGTGCAGTTGTGAACAGTTAGTATATTAAAACAACAATGGAACAGTTGTGTAGTTTATTGAGTAGGCCCCTACTGCTGGTAGTTGTATCAACTGTCAGGTTTGTTTTGTTTTCAAAATCAGCCTTTTCTGTCATTTTTGTTGTGTGAGCTTGATGTGGACCCCGTCCTAATAAAAAATCACCTTTTTCAAATTTGTCATAAATCAGAGCTTGCGAGGCATTTATACTTTAAAAACGCCTTAAAAGCGACGTGAATTTGTATTTTAGGATTGACCGTATTGAAGCAAAACAACGAAGAGGTTACTTTACGACTCGAATCGACTTATAACGGTCGCTATTACGACCATTACATCGTCCAGTTCAAGTTATATGGAAAAGAATGGACCATCAAAGCTCACACGTTGCCTGGATTCATTCCTTTAGCGGAAATATTTGATAACAATGAATCGAATGACGTTAAACTGTTAGTAACAGAAATTCAGACATATTTGGACGCATATTCTTGTCGTATGGCTCAAGTCAAAGCGGTTCAGGTTTATGAAACATCCTTTCGACACAGGATTCGGCTCTCTTTTTTTTATTTTACCTTTTTTTGTGGTTTTTGTTTTACAGGAAAAGTACGGAAGTTCTGTTTCGATAACAGCTCTTGCTTCGTACGAATTCGTGTCGTTCTACTTTACGGATGGGCCACGGTATCTGATAGACGCCACATTTATTCTCTCGTACGGGTTACGAGACGAAGTTCCCAATAAAGTACAAGTTTTATCCTGCAGTTCGAGGTTGAAGCCAAGTGAAAAGCGAAGGTTCGACGAAGTTGCAAACCTTTTGAAGGAACAAGAAATATCTAACTGTATCGAATACATCATCGATAACTTGTCGTGATCAATAAATTCTTTTTTTTTTGTTATAATTTTCTTTGAAATTTTTAATTATGTAAAGGTTTTACTCACAAGGTGGCGTTAAAATGAGTAATTTCTTTCATAATGCTGTCATTAGATGCATATTAAAACAATTTTATTTCAGGAATTTTTCACCAAGATGGTGCTGATCTTATCTTTTCTCTCCATTTGATTACTTCAAGGGGTAACCGCCCTCTCGCGGTTACTTGAGGTCAAAGGTGATGCTGATAATGTCTGTCGTTCTGAGTAAGGCACTCGGCTGGCGTCCGATCGGTGTTTCGAGATCCTGCACGAAAACCTGATTGAAATCAATATCAATACCTCCGAATTGTGCTTGAACGTTGGTATTTTCGGACATCTGATAGGTGGCGCTCTTTCCAACTAAGAAACTCATCGTCCGTAGAAAACGTTCTCTGAGAAAAGACCTTGCTTCTTGTTGATCTGTAATTGCCACGTTTTCTTCATTCGTGGTCACCGTTTCCATTGTTCTATATAGAAAATAAAAACAAAATGTTTAAAAACCATTCTGAATGACTCAAACAGGATGTATAAGAGGCTATAAGGTATAAGCTAGTTGAGGATAACAACCAGCAGATGGCGCCAGCATCTCTATTAATACATATTTCCTTTTAGAAGTCTATATATAAAAAAAACTGCGATTACGATGATGCAATATCTGGTATGGCCGTTTAACACGGTGTGTGTTCGGATTTCGTTTAGTCGTTCTTTTCGCATACAGTTATTTTTGAAACGTAATTTAAAGTGCAATAAGCACTCACATACGCAGTGAATCCACTGATGCTTTTTTTTTGCAAAACCTAGTTATGATTCATTCTATTTTTAAAATAATTCTGAAAATACCCTACATGCAAATTTCCATATCCAATTAGAAATGAACTATTTGTCTTTGGAAATTAGCATGGAGGCTATTTTTCAAACATTCTTTAAAAATAGAAGGAATCACAACTAGGGTTTGCAACAGTATCAGTAGATTCAGGATATATTTGTGTGCTTATTGCACTTTTAAATTATGTTTCAAACATAACTGCACGCAAAAAAATGACGACTAAACAAAAACACACACCATGTTAAACGGCTATATCAAACATAGCACTGCCCTACTTGAACGTGTCTGCTAACTGAAGAAAACATTGCATTGTTAGATAGCATTCTAACTAGAAATCCTCGTATAAGTAGGCATGGCCATTCAAAGCCAATCAAAGAATTGCAAGCAAAAACTGATGCATATTTTTGGTCCTTTTTTCCAAATGTATTTAGACTATGGAATAGTTCGGTGTTAGGACGATTTCAATTTGATGATGATTCTTCTAAACTTTGTCTAAATGACAATCATTTGTTATACGAGAATTATCCCCCCCCCTGCCACATATGGCTCTCGAGCTCATTGCAGGTGTACTGAGTTTAATTGCAACATACTCATTTTCTTCATGCCAATAATTTTCTTAAGAATGTATGAATATGGCATATTATCGCAAACAGCCATTGTTACTTCAGAAAATCGTGCCATACTGGTAGAACCTTATCATTAAACTCTATTGCTTCATAGGTTTTGATGAGTGTTTCAAAGCCTCACAGTTTGAGGTTTGCTCATGCTTATAAGAAAATATTTCCATGCGATATTATTGCAAAATGCCAAAATCAGTTAATTTGTACAATTTCCAACCTTATATTTTCAATCATTATCTTGAAAACATTTACAAAATCAATTTTAAATTGTTTTTCCATTCAACTGACAATACCAAATCATTTTTACAAAACTTCTATACAATTTGCAAAACTAAACATTTTGTATTATCTCTTGCCAATTTGCAGAATTTAGTCATTATGCATAATAAGACAACCATCAGGCAATCTACAAAACTAGACATGTAAAAAATTACTAGCTAATTAGTGGTTATGATATTTACAAAGTTAATTTTACATTTTATCCAGACAATTCGCAAAACTCCCTTACAATTTACAAAAATCATTCAGCTTAAAAAAAAAAAATGCCATAGAATTTGCAAAACCAGAGTCATTTTACAGTATCCCTAGCCAATTTGCAAAAAATTAGTCATTTGCATAATATGACAATCATCAGGCAATTTACAACACCACATATGTAAAAACAAATTATTTGAAAAGTTAATTTTCAAGACAATTTACAAAACTTGCATGCAATTTGCAAAACCATTCATTTTTGCATTATGTAAAAAAAATGTCCCCAAACCAGACAGTTTTTAACTTTTTTCCAGACAGTGTATTAAATCAGGCATTTTGCATAATATGACAATCTTCAGAAAATTTACAAAACGAGGCATGTAAAAATATACTAGCTAATTAGTGGTTATATAAAATGCCTAAAGATTACAGAATGACTGATTTTCAACTTTGATGAAAACATTAATTATTATTTCTATTTTCCATTATTGTATTTGTTTATTTATTCTCCTTTTTCCTGAATAAAAACGTAAAAAAGCATAAAAAAACGCCTATATAATTATGTTTTGTATTTTCTTTTTTGTTTTCATAAGAGTTCCAAATTGGCATTTCCAATTTGCATTCTTTAGAGCAGAAAAAAAGTTCCTTTTCCTTCCTTATTTCATTTTCTCTCATTCATTGAATTCTATTCAAGACAAATGTCCGGTCATAATCGTAATAGTGTTCCCACTATTTCGGACATGTATCAATTTACAGAAGATACTTATCGAATTGGTTAATATTTTCGTTTTTTTTTTAAAAAAAATTTCATTTATTTGACAAATGTAAACAAAAAAATAATTTAAATTCTTCTTATGATTTTTATTAACAGAAAACGAAACGGAATGTAATTCTCAATGTTCTGAGGATAATAACGGTACCAAAATAGAATTTAAATTCCGATGTACAAAAGCAAATTTTTCGTTACTTCTGGTGTCCATCTTTATGCTTATTACACTTTTATTCACAGCTTTTTTTCTGTATTATGCAGGTTAATTTATAATTAATTATATATTGTGTTATTTTATTTGCATTTAATTATTATTTTGTTTTGTTTTTTTCAAATTAGTTTCAGAAAAAGAAAGGATCTTAAGGGAGTTGAAAGAAAGCCTTCAATCCAAAGGAAAAATTTCCAATTCAAAACATCAAATATAATAATTCATTTTTTTTTGTACTAAATTTGCATAATTTGTTATTTTTTGTTATTGTTATAAATTTCTTATATTTTTTGTTACGTGTTATAAATTATGAAATTTGCTTGTAATCTATGTTTAATAAAATAATTCTTAACTATATAAACAGTCGAGTTTTGTTTATTATTAAATTAAATTCATTAATTAAACTTAGGCGGGATTTTCACGTAAATCATCCATAAAATAAATTAAAATTAGCAATTTTTAAATAAATTTAAATTAATAAAAATAATTACAACAATTACCAAGTGGAGCTAAATATCTCGAATTTAAAAAAAAAGGAGTGAAATGCACATTTTCGCTTCGCATTCCAATGACATACATTACATGACTGTTTATCTGCTTCAGCCTAAAAGAAGCTTATGACGTCATAGGAGTTGGACAACAAATTAGGATTGTGCCATTTAGTCTGATTAAAAAGAAATGATATCAAACGTTTTCAACAGTTTGAACAAAAGGATTCTTGAATTATTTTGTCATTATCCGTTTTATCAGACAAAATGACACAATCCTTATTTTTTCCCCAATCCTTATGACGTCACAAGCTTCTTCTTTTGATGTGGCAAGTATACTTGCAGACTTATAGTTGCCTTATCCTAAAAAGAAGCTTGTGACGTCATCTGGATTGACCAACAAATTAGGATCGTGTCATTTGTCCGATAAAAAAACCGATATGAAACGTTTTCAATAGTTTAAACAAAAGGATTCTTGAATTCTTTTATTACCCCTTTTTATCAGATAAAATGACACAAGCTTAAATATGAACCCCCCCCCGGCCAGATATTTAGCTCCGCCTACAATTATTGCAACCAAATTATTATTTATGGTTTGGTCCGTCAATGAATAACATTGGATTTACTAGTAGTTAGTTAAAAAGGCCTCTAAAATGAATCGTGATGAAGTAAGTAAAAATAGATGCAAGTTACACATTGTAAATAATATATCAATTAGACTTGGAAGTTTTTATATAAGTAATAATCATTGCAAGAATATGCAAATGAAAAAGAACAATATACTGTAATTTTGATAATTTTACCTTTTTTTTTTACCATTAACACTAAAAAGAGAAATTTTTGAAAATCATGTTGTATTTTTCCTAAAATTATTGCTTATGGCAATTTCATGCGCCCAATTTTGTTATTCAAATTAAAATTGAATGAAAAGTTTAAAAAATAGTTAAATCGGTCTTAAAAGTGTAAACGCCCTTCGAACCCTACTTATTCCCTGTAAGGTGGCTGAATAGATATTTTGTTTTTGTTCCCGTAGACGGCGCCACTGCAGTAGCTAATGTTAAGCTCCATAGACGTTTATGTA
The DNA here is from genome assembly GCA_036925085.1 of Brachycybe producta. Lineage (NCBI taxonomy): Eukaryota > Metazoa > Arthropoda > Diplopoda > Playtdesmida > Andrognathidae > Brachycybe > Brachycybe producta. The sequence continues at coordinate 2,626,490 of JAUPFP010000009.1, read as the reverse complement.
AAAATTTGGATGCAAAAACGTCAAGCGAACGTTTAAAAAAAAAAAACATTACAGAAAAATTCAAATTGTTGTTTTAAAAACTGAAATGTTAGAAGATTAAATTAATTTAATTAATTATACTAAAAGTATTTCCCATGGCCAATATCTTAAAACATAAACAATTTATAGCAGTTCGAAAGTGGCCCGTTTTTAGGTAAAAATGTGAAAATTCTGTGGCCCAAGAGCCAATTGTGAAGTAGATCAACCAACAATTATGTTGATTTTTTTTTTTTAAATCAAAAACACTGGTTAGAGGCTAGAACTTTCTAGTCGACAACTGATAATAACCAGACATCTAGCCTCTAACCAGTGTTTTTGATTTGAAAAAAAAAAATCAATATAATTGTTGGTTGATCTACTTCACAATTGGCTCTTGGGCCACAGATTGAGAAACTATCTTTTTGCATGAAAGTCGAACCCTAGTCATAAAAAGTTTATTATGAAAGATATCATCATGAAAAAACTTTGCATTATCACCAACTATTCTAGTTTCTAAAAGAGTTTTATATTTTTTTTTTTTTTGCAATGTTTCTAATGTAAAACGTTCGCTTGAAAAATAAAACAAAATAAATCTGTTCAGCCACCTTAAAGAATACTTTCACGTTGATATCGTTTAAAATAAGCTTTTTATTTGAGTTAATAACAAAACACACTTTAAATTTCTCTTTAATGTTTTTAGTTCCTAAAGCACAGAATAACCAGATTTCAAACTGATGTGGAAAGTTGAATTTAAAAAACTAAAAAAAGTCAACATAAAAAATACCCATTAATTTTACTCTTAATAGTTTCTAAAAAAAAAAACATTACTAGTTTTCTTCAAAATTTTCCTAAAATGTAGAATAACTACAGTTCCAAATGAGGACTTCGAGTTAGTTATCCGTAAAGTTAAATTAACTAATTGCTTTATATTCTTCTAGTTAACTGCGTTAACTCCTAGAAGAGCCAACGATGCTAAGGAAGGTGTTTCCTATCAGTCCGTTCCATCCCGTTCACCACATACACCACTTAGAAATGGTTAAAATTTATGCAAATTTGGGTGTTTTTATCAATTGGAAGCCTCTTGCCTCTAAACCAAAAAACTGCAGAGTTGTTATATACGTTACCGGCAATGTGTGAAATGCAGGCATTGTATATAATGCCTAGAAAATCTATAGAATGCTGCAAGTGGGGCGTCAAAGTATGAAACGCGTAATATTTCACACATTTCCTACTAGGCATTCTATGAAATGCCAAAGGGAAAACCGGCAAAATATAAAATACTTCGCCAATGACGTTTTTATTGTCGCGTCACGTAACGTAATCTAAAAAAAAACCAAACCTTCATGACACTCTATCCATACTTTGCCTAAATATTACTTGTCGTTTTGTATAATGCCTAGGTAATATATACACCGCCTTTGGGGGAAAGTATATTGTATGTTAAAATAACACAAGACATTTCATACTTTGCCTAAAAACGTCACACATTCTATAGATTTTCTAGGCATTATATACAATGTCTGCATTTCACATATTGCCGGTAACATATGCATAGTACCGAAGACGCACAAGAAGTCCAAAAAGCTGTTGAGCTCATACGTGGAGGCTAAATGGGCTCCTAATCGAAAGAATTTCCGCAAATTTTGTTTGGATAATTTTTTGTAAAATTTTAATTTTCTAATTGTTTTTTTTTAATTAAAAAAAGCTACAACTCCAATCCAATTGCAAATGATAGCCAATGATATCGATTTTGAGTCTGACGATGATCCAGACGAGGAACCGGAATCGAAATGGTGCAAATGGAAATTGAATCGGAATCTTAAGATTGCATTTTGCTCCACAGTCATCTTTTTTGTAATCGTTGCACTAATCGTTGTAATAGTGCATTACAATGGCAAGTGACTATAAAACGGGAAATAAGTTAATTTCTTAAAGAAATCATTAACCACAGGAATTTTTTTCTTGAAATATTGTCAAGACTTACCCAACGATTACCAAAACGTTTTTTTTTTAATTTAAAATAAGTGATTAATATAATTTAAAAAATTAAAAATCAGTTGACTTCCTGTAAATGGACTTTATCAGGATAGATGCGCCACCAAATGACAGAGATTGGCAACAAAACCCCCAAAGTCTACTCCTCTACTCAAATTTCTGATGTGTTGCGATCACCTCACTCCATTACTTTCATTTCAAAGTACTATGGATTTAATATTTGAATTATTCCACATGGAACGTTGTAATTGAGTTGAATTTGAATAGGGAATACATGTATTTCATTAAGGAATTCTGGAAATGTGAGGTGACAACCTTTGTCACAGAAATAGAGGAGAGACTTTCAATTTTGGAAATTTAAAATGGCGTCGTTTGGTGACTCGTGAAAAGTGACTTCATTTCTAAGTTTTTTTTTAATGATTTTAATGACTTAATTTTAATTTTAAAAATCTTTGGGTAAGTCTTGACAATATTTTGAAAAGATATTTCTGGAGGTAATGGTCTCTTTAAAGAAACCATTACACCCAGGAATTTTCTGTTGAATTATTGTCAAGAACTTACCCAGCGATTACCAAAACGATTTTTAAAATTAAAAATAAGTCATTAAAATCATTAAAAATAAAAACAACGTAAAAATAAAGTGACTTTTCACGAGTCACCAAACAACACTAATTTAAATTTAAAAAAAACGAAAGTCTCTACCCTTTACTCAGATCTCGGTGTTGTCCCCTCACATTTCCATAATTCCTTAATGAAATACATGTATTCCCTACTCATATTCAACTCAATACAACTTTCGCATCAACTCGAGAGCCACGTGGGCAGGTGGGATAATAAAATTATGAAACCCATAGCACTTTCATGTGAATAGGGAATACATGTATTTGAATAGTGAATTAAAAGTAATAGGAAAAACATGTATTTGAATAGTGAATTAAAAGTAATGTGATCTGACAACACCAGAATTCAAGCAGAGGAGTACACCTTTTTTATTGCCAATGTCTGTTGTTTGGTGGCACATCTATCTGATAAAGTCCATTTACACTGTATATGAATTCAACTGATTTTTAATTTTTTAAAAAATTATATTAAAGATTAAAGATTTATTTTAAATTTTAAAAATGATTTTGGCAATCGTTGGATAAGTCTTGACAATATTTTAACGAGAAATTTCTGGCGGTAATGGTCTTTTTAAATATGTTTTTCTTTCATTTTAGTGCACGTGAGCCACGACCAAAGCCTTGTGCCAATCATTGGAGTGCAAGTGACATTCAGTAACAATGACGTCACCACACTCTCGTCCAATCAGAGAGAAAGGAACAAAAATGTAACCTTCCCAATTATTAACAATATCACGGAATTCGTTAACTTAGAAAATGTCACAAGTTTATATGATAACAATACTTTTTTTAATTTTGGCAATGATACTCTCATAAATTTTGGTAATGATACTCTCATAAATTTTGGCAATGATACTCTCATAAATTTTGGCAATGATACTCTCATAAATTTTAACAATGATACTTTTGTAAATTTTGGCAATGATTCTTTTAATTTGGATGCATTGGATGGCATTGTACATTAATTGTTTTAAGAGGCTATCGGAATGACAAAGATCCGGTATGATGCAATACCTGGTATAGCCGTTTAACACGGCGTGTTCGGTTGTCATTTACGTTTGATTCGTTTCGCTTACCATTGCTTTAGAAACGCAATTCAAAGTGCATTAAAATGTCAAACATACTAGATAGCCATTGATGAAGTTGCATAACCTAGTTATGATTTCCTTTTATTTAAACAAAAAAAAAAACGTTTGAATATAGCCTACATGCTAATTTCCGTAGACGATTAGCAGCAAACAAATATGAATTGCTAATTAGTATCTACTGGTAGAAATATGGTGGAGAGGCGAGTCAATAGCCAAGCTGTAAGCTAAGTTAAGATGCATATTATTTATCAGCACTTAGTATTGCTTCATGCATCTACATGAAAAACATGAAATTCACAAAACTCGCAGTTTGCAACACAGCTTGGCTCTTGACTCGCCTCTCTGCCATATTTCTACCCTGGGCCATTTTCAAACGTTTTTTTTTAATAGAACCATCAGGAAATGCTTCAGTGCATGAATTTCACAGTATATTTGAGTGCTTATTGCACTTTTAATTACGTTTCAAACATAACTCCACAAAACGAATCACTGTACATTGAAAACCAAACATGTTGTGTTAAAAGGCTATACCAGGTATTACGTCATACCTGATCTCAGTCATGCCATATACACTCTTAAATGGTATTATCTTTAAGAGATTCTCTAAATGTTTTATTATTTATATGTTCGTGTACATAAATAAAATTGTCTATCATTATCTAAATGTGCACATAATAAAAACAAGCGACATCTTTATTCTGTTAACATTTAGCAGAACATTTAACAGTTGATTTTCAAACTCTTAATTACTCTCTAGTCTTTCAGGTGCAAAATAAAAAGAAACTCGAATATGTTTGAAAATGATCCAAATTTAAGCCAATGCTATTTTAACTTTTGTTTCTAAATTGTTTATTTTGAAAGATATCAACATGAAAATACACTTAAGTGATTGGAGCTACCCTTCAAGTTTCTAGAAAAAAAATACCTAGTTTCTCTTAATTTTGCTCCTAAACGACAGAATAATCAAAAAAATTCGAAAATCAGCTGTTCATAAAACAACTTTAAAAAATTCCCTATCTTGAAGAAAAATAAAAACAGAAACCCAGATGAAAAAAAATAAATACCTGCGTATACCTCACGATTACGTTTACGATACCCAAGTCTCGTTTTGTTTCCGAGACATTGTCTAAAATTTCACGAACATATAAAGTCTAAAGTTTTTCAGGATGGATTGATTTAAATCAATATTTAAAATCGAGTTTTTTTTTTCATACTCAAATTGTGATTTACGTCTCGATTTGGGTATTTTTTTCAATTAGCAGCCCACGTATAGCCTTCTAATCCAAGGGTGAGGTGGTGTTACATAGGTTGCGCCAAAGACGAAAAGCTACACATTGTAGGCCTACATAAGTTCTCCAGCAAAGTGGTTAAGTGGCTGCTAATCGAAAGAATAACCTAAAAAAATTAGCAAAACCATAAAAAATCAATTGATTTTATTTATCACAATTTGGATTTTTTGTTAACAGAATTTTTCTTATTTTATTTTTTTAAAAAAAGCGATTTTTTTTTCTGTTTTATAAGATGGATTTATCACAATAATTTGCATGACATGTTGAACATTTTGTCATAAAATGGATTTTTAGTTTTTAGTTTTTATGAAATTTGAAATAAATAAAAAAATCCCTTTTGAATCAAGTAAATACGATTTTTTGTTAACATTTTTTGAAAAAAAAATCCACCCTGAAACGTTTCAGAGATAATAAGTATAACAGAAATTAGTATGTTACAAATTGTATCAATTTATTTCAAACAAGATCCTTTGGAGCTTCCGTATATGTTATGCTATTTACCTTGCTTTGCCTCCTTACTAGCATAGGAGGGCTACGGTTGGAGGCTATCTCGTATCTCCGCAATGACACAGAATACGCCTATTATTCTATGGCGACGGATTCTATCGGAAAAAGGAAGAAAATAGAAAATAATAACGTAAAATGATGACCGAAAGTTTCAGTTGCGTTTTATGCGACGAGAAATTTCCGGACAGAGATTGTTTACGGGAACATTTTAGATCACACGGAACTAAGAAAGAAACACTTCCGAAAGTGATTCCCAAGGTTGCGCCTAAGCAAATAGCTTCGTTTACTACTTGTACTCCATCGAGATGCGAAATATGCGGTGAGTCAAACAACTACAAGGCGCAGAATAGGGAGATAATGTATATCTCCCTACTCTTCTGTGTATAAGGTGTGCGTTTAGCCTCTAGGGTGTACGTCACCCTTCCTTTATGATGCAGGGGCCCAAAAGATAAGGGGCTGGTTAGGATGAAGAGACTAGATGAAACCAGAACCAGGGATGAAATATACAGGCAAGTGTGCTCAGCAGGTACAGTCGTTTGCCCCGCCCTTTTATGAGCGTCAGATCTAATATCAGCCAATTAGAAATTGAAAAGGGCGGGGCATGTGACGTCAGACCAAATAACTAACCAATTAGGAATTGCCGTTCCTCATAAAAGGGGCGGGGCAAACGACTGTATCTTACTGTCTTTACTTGCCTGTTGAAATATTGGCTCAGGGTAAAAACATAGTGAAGAAGGGATTCAAGAGCCAAGCTGTGATGCAAGCTGAGTTTTCAGGACGTTTTTTCAATCCCGGGATTCGGGATTGAAAATTTATAAGATCCCGGGAACCGGGTATTTTTTTTTAAATATTAGAAATTTTATATTTTCAAGCAATTCATTGTTTTTATTCAAAAGAAAAACATATAACAGTAATAAAAACAAAAATAAAATACAATTTTAATGCATCTGTTCTTCAGGTTGCAGTAAGTTTTTAAAATAAATTTTTTAAAAAACACGACATCAATTGAATGGTCTGATAGACCCAATGATGTGCTGGAAATTGAAAAAACCCGCTCTGGTTCGATCGTCATTAATGAATTATAAATGCGTCGGATCCGTCACAGTTTTCTAAGTCTAAATCTTCATCAGATTCTTCTGCAGAAGAAAACTCTAAAAAAATCATTATCAACATCGCATTTTGTTTTCTAAATGTATGCAAACATTTGGTATTTTATCTAAAATTGCAAATTTGAGCAAATTAAATTATTTTTTAATCCCGGGTTTTAAAATGTGAAATCCCGTGAATCGGGATTATAAAAATCCCGGGAAGGACCCACTAGTCAAAACCGATGTAACTGCACTGATGTAATAAAACATTCCTCATCCATTTTTTGAGGTTAATAATAGTTAGACCTTGGATTGCGAGCATAATTCGTTCCAGAAACATGTTTGTAATCGAAAGCACTCGTATATCAAAGAAAAGCAAAGGTTCAGTTTTGATCACGTTACGCTCGGCAGACAAAGCGTATACGTGCTACTCGTATTGCAAGACCAAGCTCGTTTATCAAGTTAAAATTTATTAAAAAAATTTTGCTTGTCTTGCAAAACACTCGCAAACAACGTTACTTGCAATCCAAGGTTTCACTGTATAAGTTTTATACCGTGTTTAGTACTCCATAGCAGGGAGTCAACTGGATTCAACCTTAGACCAAAGAGCTTCAACGTTTTAGAAGCTCTTTGCTTAGACCATTACACTGCGGGACTGGCAACTCGGAAAATACAGTGCTTTGAGGTAGCGGTGACAGCAGTTTCAAATGCAGCATCAGCAGCGCCAATAGAGGGGGAAATAGCTTTACTAGCATTTAAGACAAAATGGACGTTGGTTCATAGGCTCTTAGTTCACAATAGTCACCAGAAGGCGCTGTTGTAGTTTTCACCACCTATGCTAACACATCCGTTACGATTCAACACATTACAAGTTGCCAGTCTCCGAGTATAATTGGTGCAAGATTCAACGGGATTTATGACCATGCATGGAGTGCTGCAGGAAGTGTCAAAATGTGCTGATCAATTGATATATCTATCATATCTTAGCTCGCAGCTTGGCTCTCGACTCGCCTCTCGACTATGTTTTTACCCTAAAGCTGAAAATATAATGGAGGCGAGAGTCAAGAGGCAAGCTGTGAGCTACAGTAATAGATATATATTTCAGTTGATCAGCACATCGTGACGCATTGTAGGCCTACATCTACAAGAAATACATGTAATTCATGAAAAGCGCTGCTTGCATCGCAGCAGCAGACACAGCTTGAGGCAGTATTTATGTTCATTTAAAGCTACCCCCCCCCCCATTCACGATTCACGCCCGGGTGCCACAATACCTAAAAGTCCCGATCCTAATCGGGACTTTTAGGTATTGTGGCACCCGGGCGCCCACCAGGACTCATTTTACCAAAAAAATTGAGTTTTTCTTTTTTCAAAATTTAAAAAAAATTAAATAGTCCAAATTTGGTGACCCTTTCATGCGCTATTTTCAGCATTTTTTTTTAGTAAATTTAGGAATCAAATTTTGGTTATACAGTAGAACGTCGATTATCGGAACTAATGTCTGGCATGCATAGTCCCGATTATCAAAAGTTTACATAATCGAACTCCCATTAAAAAAGTGGAGAAAAGTACGAAAAACGATTGCAGAGAAAATTTTTTATTTTCATAAGTTGTATTTCTGTAAGAATAAGTAGAACAAATTGGTTCCGATAATCGACGCTCTACTATACAGGGCTACATGGCTCTCGAGCGAATTGAAGGTGTGCCGAGTGGGAAATGAATCGAGAACACTAGACCGCCAAAGGCGACAGCGTTTCTCTCGAGTCCGATTTCAACGAATACGCCTAAGTGAATTTTTCTTTTTTGTTTCAGATACTCCATGTTCTAGTATTAATTTTTACTGGCAGCATTACCGTACTTGCCATCCTTACTGGCGCGGTGTCGATTGTGCTCACTGTGGAAAACATTTCCTTCACAATGCCGACTACACTCGACACAGCAAAGACCACGAAGGACTTTCTGAAGAGCAGGTGTTTGACTGTTCAATGTGCGACTCGACATTCTTCAATAAAGCGGCGGTGGAAATTCACAAAGCGGGACACGAACACGTGACAAACCTTCAGAACAAAGCGAAAGACAACCAGACTTCAAAGATGGAACGGGTTCCAAATGCTTTGAAAATGAAAGCGAACTACTGCAAACCATGTAATTGTCAGTTCGTTAACAGCTCTGCTCTCGCACAGCATTTGGTTACGCATAGCCTATACATCTGCCTCGTTTGCGGCAAGGAGATGTCGGACGATGAGACATTCAGAAACCACCAGAAGGTCCATTTGCCGACGTCATCGACAAAGACAAGTGGAACCGCCGATTCGAAATCTCCGAAGGCTAAAAAACGAAAAAAATGATTTCGCTTAACTTTTTAATTTTGTCTTTTTTGTGTAATTTCTTTTGCCATTCCGATTTTTTCTTTGTAAAGAAATAAACTTAATTTTAATAACTCACTAGTTTCTTTCTTCTTAAAGAGACCATTACCCCAGGATTTTTTTTTTGTTGAAATATCGTCAAGACTTATCCAACGATTGCGAAAATAATTTTTAAAATTAAAAATAAGACATTAAAATTATAAAAAAAAAATTAAAAATGAAGCGACTTTTATTAGTCACCAAACGGCGCCATTTTAAATTTCTAAAAACGAAAGTCTCCCCCTCAATTTGGTGGCAAATGTTGTCACCTCACATTTCCATTAATTCCTTAATCAAATACATGTATTCCCTAGTCATATTCAACTCAATACAACTTTCCAATCAACTCGATAGCCACGTGGGCAGGTGGGATATAATTCCAATATTAAATCCGTAGTACTTTGAAATGAATAGGAAATACATGTATTTGAATAGTGAATTAAAAGTAACGGTGAGGTGACAACACAGGCAAAAGGCTTAAATATCGATATATCCCTATTTTTCGATTCAAGAGATTCGAGAACCTTTTTGGATTCGGATTCGAGAAAATTTAGGATTCGTCCCACCTCTAATTGCGATCAAACACCCTCCTTAAGACCCATCACAGGCAATTAGAAATCGGAACGAACAGAAGTTGGCCCCGCCCTTTTTATGACGAATGGTAGCTTCTAATTGGTTGGTTATGTAGTCTGACGTCACATGCTCCGCCCTTTTGCAACGTCGAACCACACAACAAACCAATTAGAAGTTGCCGGTCGTCATAAAAAGGGCGGAGCCAACTTCTGTTTGTCCCGATTTCTAATTGCCTGTAGACCCATCACTTCTTCCATTGCACTGCCCACACTGATTACAGAATACTGATCTACAGTTCATGCAACGCAAATGATACAACGTACCAGATGACAACGAATATAGTTTTCAACAACGTTTGCATCATTTAATAATTTCTTAGAAAATATTGAGCATATGGTTCCAAATAAAACAAACTAACGCTTATCTGGATTCTTAACAATAATTCTCCTATATCAAAATAAATAACAATATCTGTGTCTCTCTATCCACTCCTTAAAAAAATACACTCATGGCCTTGATTATTTTTCACACGAATTTCCTTATTAAAAAGGTTTTTAACTTTTTAAAAAAAAAAACTAAAACTTTTAAATACTGTCGCCTAATTTCCTGTCACCTAACTCAACTTTCTTGTCAACATCCGTTGAAACGTTGTTGAAATTTGCTTAGCGTAAATAAAATGGCACGCTTATTGAAATTAATATTATAACCAGGTTACTCATAAGTGTAAACTTATTTAGAGGCTACTATTTTGAAAAAAAATTTTCGAAGTTTATAAGAAATTGGAAGAGTGTAGACAGACATCCCCCCCCCCCAAAAAAAAATAGTAATTTCCTGATGACGGCAAATAGAAATATGCTTTTTGCAATCAACAAGAATGGTTAGAGGCTAGAATTAACCTATAACCCCAATCAAGTTGTATTTTAATTCTAGAATATCTGTAGCATATATAACCAGCCTCTTAAAGGTGACACTCCATACTAGAACAGAACACAGAACAGAACATGTTTGCGAACATTTCCAAAGAACATACATGTTCGTTGTTCTGTTTGCTGTGGTCGGAGTGCAGGGCCGGATTAAGACGAAGTTGGGCCTGATGCAGCAGTGCAAGAATCCCCAAGATATTGCAAAAAACACAGTTAAATTACCCAAGTAAACTGTTTAACGTCGTTTTCATCTGGGCCTATTTCAGGAATCGGCCTAATGCTGCAGCATCAATAGCACCCACCTTAATCCGGCACTGTCAGAGTGTCCAAACTTGAAAAGAACATGTTCGCTACGCCTTTTCAGTTGTTAACCTCTACTGTTGTCAGAACCGCGAATTGACTGGGTGTTATGGGGAAATGTTCGCCGAGATGTACAAACTACTCCTGGCCCAAACACGATCATCCTTTGATATGACGGGCAAAAACCGACAACTGGTGGATCGGCGAACAAATTTTGTTACAGAGAAATGTTCGTAAAACCGTCCACACGGTTTGCGAACTGTGTTCTGTTCACTGTTCTGGTCTAGTCTGGACCCACCCTAATACCTAGTACACACTTGATAACTTAAATGCATTTAAATAATAAACGTGTTCTACAGAGTCCTGTGAAGGACAAACAAACAATGTGTCGAATTCAATTTATTCAGTTAATAATCTCAAAATATTGAGTTAATACTTAAATATAAATTATATAAACTATTGACAAAATATTGATTTAGTATTTCAATTTAAAATATTAATAATAAAGTCAATTTTTATTTGGTGTTCATGTCCTTAACTGGATTCCGTATAAATTCACCTAAACACATTTAATTTGAATTCATTTAACTCATGTGTGTACAAGGTATTAGTTTTCTTTTTGACTAATTCACGCGAATAAATATTTCTATGCCAGTTGGAAAATTGTCCATTTAACTAGAATTTGCTGAAAAATGAACTAGTTCGACAGTTTTTTAATAGAAAATTGACAAATAGTCTTGAAACTTGTTTTATGCAATCATCATTTTTAGATTTCTAAGGATCAAATTCAAGAAACAAAACTTGACCCGCCCCCCCCCCTCCCTTGAACTTCAATTTGAACCCTCTGAACAGGCCTCCAACATAGAAAATCACATTTCTAATGAGTACCATTAAAAGGGGTTTTTTTATATGTTGAAATCCTGCTTAGAGAATTCAAGTTGAAATTGAAATGCTAAATTTTCTTTTTGAATTAAAAACTGACAAATTTAAAATTTTTGTTCAATCAAGTTGGACAATTCAAGATCTAAACATAAATAGGTCAAACGTCACAGGCATTTCAATACTAAAACAGACGGCATTTTCTTTAATAGCAACGCATATTGATTATTGAGAAGCTTTCTGTGTAGGAGGCGCCATTCATGTCAAAATTAATAAAGAATTGACAATGTTAATCACTTAATAGTATGGTTTGCTAAGATTTTGATGCGAATGGCACCTCATAAAAAATCAAGCACTTAGCAGCTTCAAAAGCGCTCAGGATCTGAACACGGCCAATAAGAGCCAAGTTATATCAAAATGTATGTAGTCAAAACAAAAACGTGTTGCGCAGCTCTTCCTAGCGACGAAAAAACTTAAGACTAATTAAAAAGATAAATATACAAAGGTAACTCAACTAAGAGCTTTTCTTACAGAGCAATCCGCACCCAAACTGAGTGTGGCCAATAGAGGGCGCAAATTGTACTTAGAGATTCAGTTACAATTACTATAATATTACAGGTCGCTCGAGATTGACCCCCAATGTCGTCCCCCTTGAAAATGGTCGCGGGTAGAACAGAACCATTTCTACTCGGTTCAGAACCAGTTTAATCGGTTCGCAATTTGGGGGAAACCGGTTCTGGTCAGTTCGTTAATCTTGATGAACCGGTTCCCAATATTCATTAGCAGATTTGCACAGCATACTAGTAAGAGGTGGCAAAGGGTAAAATCGAACCGAATCTAGTGGGTTTGGAACCAGTTTTTATCAGTTCGACCTATACTGGCAGCCCCGGCTCTAGGGGTCTTGGCGCCCCTATGGAAAGTCAAATGTGGCGCCATAATATGGGCAAGCAAAATGCAACAAACACACGCCTACTGCTATCTAGTGGTAACGTGTCACATTATGACAGCTATTCATCAATAGCTGCCATTATCTGATATCAAAACTTTTAATTCCACAGCACCCCTACAGAGCAGCGCCTCGATACTTGGCATCGTTTGCTTATCGTGTTGAGCCGGCCACAGGCATTTAGAAATCGGGACAAACACAAGTTGGCTCCGCCCTTTTTATGACGACCGACAACTTCTAATTGGTTTGTTGTCTGGTTCGACGTTGAAAAGGGCGGAGCATGTGACGTCAGACTACATAACCAACCAATTAGAAGTTGCGTTCGTCATAATAAGGGCGGAGCCAACTTGTGTTCGTCCCGATTTCTAAATGCCTGTGAGCCGGCCCTGTATACCGGCGAACCGGTTTTATCAGTTCCAATATTTGGCGCGCGGGGTTCCGAACAGTTAATCGCTAACACTTTCCCATATATTACGAGATTCACCCCTGTGACGTCCTTCTTGGCAAGATGGCTTCCATCTAGCTTCAAAAAGCAGACGATTTTTCACTCACTTTGGGCGTTTTTTTTTTTCTTCTTTTTAACATGGAGTTGATTTACCTTTATAAATACATCTTGATAATTAAATTAGGGCCTATAGTTCCTAGTATGGAGGCTGTGGTCGAGGCTACACAGGAAAGTAAACAAGTGAGGGGGAAAAAAAAAAGTTTGGTCGAGTTTCTCTCTCTCTCTCTCTCTCTCTTCCTCTCCATGTTGATTAGAGAGAAAAAAAAAGCGGACTTTGTAATTTCCTTTTTAAAAGTTTTCTCTAGAAAAAAACATCAACAAGTAAAGACAACACAAAAAGAAAGTTCTTAGATGCAATTTCATATTCTTGTAATGGCTACACAACATGAAATATAGAGAAAAGTACGCGTGAGTGACGTCACATTTCACATAGCCGTCTCTGTAATTCGACATGTTTTTCTTATTAATATGTTTCAAAGGAAGAACAGTGGAAGAAAAACAATGTTAAAAAGTTATCATGGATTATTATTATTATTACCCACAAGTTGTTCTTTACGTTATTCTTATGAGTTTGTCCTCGTGATTGTGTTCTGCGGGTTGCTTGTCTGCAAGGGGCAGGGCTCCTATGATGGAGCTGGTAAGTTATCACTTTACTAATACAGATGATGAGGAGGCGGGGGGCCCCCCGCATCCCTTCTTGTCAGGGGGCCACAGCACGACCCCTATTTCCATATATAAATTAATTTGTTAGATTACAATATTGAGTCATCATCATCATCATCAACGGGTAATTAATAAGCTATAGACAAGGTTAGAGTAAATAAAATTATAACGCGTGATGATTGGTTGATTTGCATCAACGTTTTCGACCAATCGCGTGTCATTGACGTCACACGTTTACATTTCTCCCCGGGTAAGTTTGAATTTTTGGTTGACAATTTGACAAGTCACTAGGACGTGTAAACACAAGCGACCAAACAGCACGTGGATATTTAAACGTGTGCTCGTGCTTACTTGCGGATGCGGATTTCGTATATAATGCAACGGACAGGACTTTTTAGCTTGACGCATACATACTTCATCGGATCGAAACGGAACGGAACGAATTGGAATATTTTCATAACAAGCATTTCAGTGGAGCCCCGGCACACTAGCTCGCATCGGATCTGGAAATGTCACGTCGAATCGGAATGGAACGAATCAGTTTGCCAGAAGAGGGAATATTTTGAGAGGTTTCGAAACATTCCGAAACTAGGCACCTGTGCTGGGCTCACTGCTGCTGTCACTTATTATTCAATTCAACTCGGTACACCTGCAATCGTTAGCTTAAAAGCCATATGTGTCAGGAGGAGGGGGATTGCTCCAGATCACAAATGATTGTCATTCAGGTAAAACAAGACATCATTGTTAATTTGAAATTGTCCTAACAAACGAACTATCAACTGGAGGGATAATTCCATTGTCTAATAAACATTTGAGAGAAAAAAGACCAAAAATATGCATCAGTTCTAGCCATTAATTCTTTTTAAAGTCTTTTGAAACGATATACTCCTCTTATGACTGCTGTTTTCCGACTGACATATATTCCGATCGCCAGTTCCGACAAAACGGTTCCTATTCCGACTCGATGTAGTGTTAAGGCTAGTACACACTAGAATTCTTTGTTTCGGGGCTGAATCGCGCCAGTCGCGATTCTGCCCCGCAACATTGTATTGGAGCAGCCCTGCAACCATGTATCGCAACAAACCATTCTGGTGTGTACTAGCCATTAGGCAAGCTTTACACTTGTAACTATATTTTGTATCTGAAATGAGGTTGCCACGGATGATCACTTGATCATAAAATAGGGATCGACTGACTGACGGTAAAAATTTTGCCGATGGGCCGATGCCGATGTTGAAGCCGAGGGATAAAAATATCCATTTGCCGGTGATCTAGCCGATCAATTGCCGATTGTTTTTATTTTTAATATAATGGTAATTGTTATAATGAGTTAGGTTAAAGTCTAATGCCCACAATGAAGTAATGCAGAAGCATAGCACAGTCGTACTCTACTGCGCGTGTGCAAACATTGGTTGGTGTATTTGAACAATGTAAGTTAGCAATAGTCTATAGTGTGAGCAGGGCCGTCTTAGGGCATGTCGGGGTCCTTGGGCACACAAGAATTGGGGGCCCCGTTGGATAGTAAAAATTAGAAAAAATTTAAAAATCTGATCTGGTGTCCTATTAACATTTCAATTTAGAAATGTTGACGGTAATTCTTAGTAGGTATCTACCTAAAAATAGAAAAAAATTTGAGCTCCTTTTTTTCTCCTTTATATCGGCCTTTCGGGGCCCCCTTGAGGTCGGGGGCCCTGGGCACGGGCCCCGTGTGCCCTTATAGTAAAGACGGTACTGAGTGTGAGTGCATTGCACTGTTTCTGCATTACAATGTATGTCAACTAGAGGTGGGATGAATTCTAAATTTTCTCGAATCCGAACTCTAAAAAGTTCTCGAATCCTTCATATAAGAATCGTATATTGTTCATTAAGAAAGATACAAATAAATGAAATGATATTAAATATTAAATTATTAACAATAAAAAAAAAACAAGTGTGGCTTCACTCAGGGTCGCCACAAGGTGATGATATTGGTGATCCGAGTACAGCACCGAAATTGCAACAATCGCCGGTTTCTTTTGTTAGTTGAACGCTTCTATGGGACGTCAACGGAGTTAAAACTAATTTTACCAAAGTTTTTTTAAGGTTAGGATTCGAAAGACGAAAAAAAGGGGCGAAGATTCGAGTTCTCGAACCTCGAATATTTGTCAAAATTCGCGGGATTCGAATGGCCCATCCCTAATGTCAACCATGAATTAAAAGAGCCCCAATTACTTCCAGAAATTTCTTGTCAAAATATTGTCATATTATTTCATTAATATGAGCGTATAAGAGTCTACCTATCTACTCAGTTGCAGATGTTGTCACCTCACATTACTTTTAATTCCCTATTCAAATATATGGAATTCCTTATTCATAAAAAAAAGTTTTATGGCTTTGATGTTTGATTTATTCCACCTCAGGCACGTGGCTCACGAGCTGATTGGAAGGTTGTATTCAGTTTAATGTGCGTTTTCCTCTCTCTCTCGAGATGTTTACAACTCTTTCCAGCACAAAAACCGTTTAGCCTCTCACCCAAAATTTTTCAATAAATAATAGCACATGCAGTCCATAACATCATCACATTTTTGACAATTCTAAACTGATTGATTTTTGTGTCCTTATTTAAACTTCAAAAGGATGTGGTTTTCCTGGTGAGCCATTGGAGGGTTCAGTGACACCAAACAGATCAAATTATGACACTAGAGACACAGTTACGTATGCGTGCCTTGCAGATTACACGTTGGTAGGTCCTCACCAGATCACGTGCAGACAGGACAACACGTGGAGCAGCGACGCACCGATTTGTTGTAAGAAAGAAAATTTTTCCGAGTTTCTCAAAAATGATTTGCAGATACTTTCAATCTTTTATTACATTCTGTATGACTGTGGTTCCCTTTATATACAGTGTAATTACTCTTGAAGCACTCTGTATACATTGGTTATGCAGTAGTCCTGTCCTATTGGCCTGCTCTGGATCTGATATACATTGGATCTGCTCTGGATCTGATATAGATCTGCTCTGGATCTGATATATATTGGATCTGCTCTGGATCTGATATACATTGGATCTGCTCTGGATCTGATATACATTGGATCTGCTCTGGATCTGATATACATTGGATCTGCTCTGGATCTGACATAGATCTGCTCTACTCTGGGACGTGACGTCATTATAGTGAGGCGAAAATACCACATGGACAGTAAATACTTAATACAAGCGCTACAATGGCGTCCGCTATGTTTGTACAGATCTGATACGATCTGTACAAACATGGCGGACACCATTGTAGCGACCCCTATAAAAGGATTTTTCTAATGTTCTGTACAAAATTAACATAATATCGAGGTGCTTTTTGGCTGCTACCATGTTTGAGAGCAGATTCACCTCTCATAGCTCCCTTCTTGCCTTTAAAAAGCTGCTCTCAAAATATCTCACAGCAACTGCTCTTTACTAAATGCACACAAAGGCAGGTGTGCTCAGCACAAATCCATCGTTTCCCCCGCCATTTGTATGAGCATCAGCCGAAATATCAACGAATTAGAAATTGAAAAGGGCGAGGCATGTAACATTAAACCAAACAACAAACCAAGTAGAAGTTGCCATTCCTAATAAAAGGGCGGTGCAAACAGGGTGGATTTGTGCTGAGCACACTTGTCCGTAATGGACACAGAACTAGAGCTGCTCTTGTCTGTACAGACTCCCCCTTCTCTGCTTTTATTATACATATCAGAGCAGGCAAATGGAACAGCATCTGTTATAAAGAGTGTAACAATTGATAATGAAACCTCGAAACAGCCACAGTGACAGAGTTGTGAGACACCCTGTACACACATTTCCCATAAATATTTTAAGATGTTTTGATGTTTTGTTTTTTATTATATGAATCAGTGAAGGAAGCTGCCGAATTCGAAAGGTCAACGGTTGCTGACGGAAACGTGAACACATGCGGTGACGTCACTAACAGCCGCTCTCTAACACTGAAAACTCTTCCTTTCAGTCTTCACAGCATTTCTGCAGTCATATTCAGTTTCTCAAAAGGTATTAAATACTTATGAGAAACGGGCAATTGCCATTCATAACTTCGAAAACAAATTTAAAGTCCGATAGAAACTAGAATCACTTGAAGCACTTGCGCACTTCGAGAGGGCCTATAGAAACCCCACCTTTTAAGGGGCCCAAAAAAAATGAAAACTTTCACAATTCAAAGTGGAAAATAATTTTTCATGAAATTTCAATGGGAAAACATTATAAAAGGGTCATTTTCAAACTGTATAAAGTGTTTATTTTTTAGGGTATTGTCATAAAAAAAACTTAGCATAATCTTCTACCATTCTAGTTTTTAAAACAATTTGAATTTTTCCTTAACGTTTTTTTTTAAA
Organism: Brachycybe producta; assembly: GCA_036925085.1. NCBI lineage: Eukaryota > Metazoa > Arthropoda > Diplopoda > Playtdesmida > Andrognathidae > Brachycybe > Brachycybe producta. Next base: position 2,608,332 of record JAUPFP010000009.1, on the reverse strand, counting down.
AACCGTTTTCACTTTACGTTTTTCTCCCCTCCTTAACGTCGACGAGGCAACTGTATTATTTGTCAAATAAAGTGAGTCTAAGTGTAGGCGCCCAGAAAACTTTTGGTGGTCGATTGTGTCGCTTGTGTGTGCCAAAGTCTGGCTTCTTTTCATAGCAATACATTGCTACAACAGCCACCTGCGACAACATTCTTCAATCGAATTTGACTACCAAAAGTGGTCAGTGTGCCAAGGACCGAAACCGTCATAAAAGGAAACAAAATTTCCTGAAAACTGCCTATACTGTAATGTTTGAAATGATGGATATCTGTGACATCCCTAAGTTATCATTGTTGACCAAATAATGTCCTGTGTGTTTTTCATTCTCTAGTTAGTGGGACTCCAATTGTAAGCGTGCATGTCAGTAACCGTGGAGAGAATCCTCAGTTGTGTAGAACTATCGCAAACATACCACGACTAGGTACAAATTGAGGCCCGAATCCTCGAATTCATTTTGAAAAGTTGTTGAATGTGTAAGTTCATTTGCAGTGTTTATGAGTTTCAGACTCGAATGTCTACCACCGATATGACTGCGATAAAAGTCTAAGTGGTAACACAGTTACAATCAGCACAAGGTCTGCTGCTGCTTTCTCGCCGGCCGTAAGCGTTACAATATGCGAAATCGGAATCACTTCCGATATAAGTACGACACTTGGTATCAAAACACACTAAGAGGAGAAACGAAATATGGATACTAGTGTCCATGGAGCAATAAATAGTGTTTACTAAACAGGGGGAGCGTGGGTTAATTCAAAATCCTTCGTTTTAAGGTGGCTCTCTCTCCTCAACGCAATTCAGACAAAGATTTTATTCATTCGATACAATTCCCTGATTTAGTTCAACATTTTATTGCTCTACTGACGCTAACATAATGTAAAATTTCTCTTTAACCGATATAATTATCTCAAATCTTGACTCAGATGGAAATGGCCAATCAAAATGCGGACGACCTCCGATACCGTTCCACGGCCGAATCAAACACATGACCGAAGACCGTGTCATTTACGAATGCGACAAAGGTTTTTTCGTGCGGCCGAGTGCGACCAGCAACTGTGAAGATAGGGTTTGGAAGAATCACGTCCAATGCATTCGTACATATATATATATATATATACCGCCATTGTCACACTGACCATTGGTCAAGAGACTCATGACTGATCTTTTTTTTTATTGCCTTTTTTTTATTAGGCATGAATCTAACTTGTGGTAATCCGGGATGTCCAGCGAATGGCTACTACGAAAATGTAGATTCCGTGAGAGAAACCGTAAGTTACGCTTGTCTTCCGGGACATTTTCTAGTCGGACCGTCTGTTAGAACGTGCCTTTCAAATGGGACGTGGTCAAACTGGAACCAAATGCCCAAATGCGGTACGGTATCGAATTCTAAATTAGTCTGATCGAACGTCTGACGACATTGATATCCTTTTAATACGCAGTTCCGAACGTCGCTTACGACAAGTACATTGTCCATAGCGACGGAAGCGAAGGTAAAAACAAACCGTCAGTAGACGGAAACGTCGAAACTTGTGACGTTATCGGATATAGGAGGGATGATACGAAGCAACAGAGGTGGTGGAGATTAGAGTTTAAAACACTTCAGCGTATTTCTAGCATTCAGATCGTCCAACCTAAAGGTTATAAACTATTAACCACAATGATCCTTTACTTCATAAATTTCAATTGAAGTTTGTTTCTGTATTAGGACAACAGAAAAGGCTGAAAGTGTCTACTCTCTACAGTTCAGCATCATCAATGATCAATATTCCATGTAATCAAGAACCCGATCAGTCTCTCAGGTGTGAATCTCGGCAACCGTTCAACGTTGTGGCAATTTACGTTCAACCAGAAGAGATTCGAACGAACTTCACTCTATGCGAAGTCATAGTCACCGATCTGATCGGTTTGTGACTTTCTCGTAAAACAGGTTCTTCTTTTGAAATTTGTTCTCATTCTGTTATTTGCTTCGTATAAATGAAGGAACGATACCGTGTGGTACTATCGACGAACCCCTTAACGGTAAAGTGGTTTACGAAAGAGAGAAACCTCGAATCGTTTGTGAAAGTGGATACAAAATGATCGGAGCAAGTGATGTCACCAGTTGCATCGGTGGCCAATATCGATGGAGTTCGCCAGTTCGTTGCATTCCAAGTAATTTTCTTGTGTTAAAATCAAGTTTAAGAGAAGAAAGTTGAAACGTTTCTTAGAAACTAGAACAGTAAATGAATCGTCGCAATGACATAAGTTCGTGTCGTACCGTTTTTTAAAAAATCTAATGGCCGATTTAACGGATCCACTAAATTGACGTTTTAGAAACTAACATCAAAATGTATACATACAGGTTAATGGAATTATTTTGTTTTAGAGAAAAACATTGTGGGTCAGTGAGAGGTAAATTCAAAGCCTCTTGTCAGGGTTCTCTTTTTATTTTCCTTAAGAGAAGATTCACACATGTAGAGAAAAATACCACTGAATTTTGCGTTGTAAACCATCTACCAGAAGCGCCATATATCTTTGATTGCAATGGAACACAGAATCTTTTGTATTTATAATTATATTTTGTGTCAAGGGCACTGGTGTAGCTAGGGGGGGGGGGCTGTCCGCCCCGAGCGGCACTTTTTGGGTGGCGGTACCAACTGTAGAAGGAGCTTTATAAAACTCTTAAGATGGCCCAAGAAGAAATTATAAAAAAATTTTTTAGCTCGCTGTGCTCGCAGTACGTATTCTGCAATCCAGCATTATGTTTTTAAATCCGGGTACTGGTTTATTTAATAATTTCATAATTAATATAAAATTATATAAACCATTTCCATCACTGGCTATCGATAATATCGATTTGTCCCTCCCAGACCAGAATCCTGGTTGCGCCACGGATGTGTATTGTGTTATGTTTTTTTTTTGTGTGAGGGAGGGGCGGCAAACTCAAGGACCGCCCAGGGCGCCACAAACGCACACAAAGTATGAGCAGCCATTGTTATGTCATGCTTGTGATGTCCTATTGACTGTTTCATTGCATTCAAGATAGGGCATGTTAATTTACCAAAAGTAGTCAAAAGTTAATTCATTCCATGGTATACGCTTTTTCTTCTCATCAACAATCAAATTTTAACACTTGAAGCGAAGTCAAGACGAATTTTATAATTATAACAATTTAAATTTGGGTTGATTTATTATGTTCCATTACGATATTCATTTCAATGTTATGAATTGATTGTCATCAATAAGAAGAAAGAGCGTATACCATGAAATGTATCAATGTTTACTGCAAGAGTTCTTAACATGTAATCATGAGACTGTCAAAATCATCATCATCACGAATCCTATTTTTGGTCTAAATTGTCCCTCTTGTCATCGGCCCGCTTCTTTGCTGCTTCACTCAACTATAGCACGGAATGTTCAGTAGGAACAGCTCGTAGTCCAGTTACCTCCATGTTATATATCTTGATAAACAAGAAAACCTCTACAAGTGATTCAGTTACCCTTCTTGTTTTCTAAAATATAACTCGAGATACTATCCAGATTTCTAGTGCCGTTTTCACGACAAAGTTATCTGCAATAGCTGAAATAATAACTAAGACCTAGACAATTAATCAATTCGAACAAACCGTCTCATTGTATATAATCTTTAGTGGGACCTGAAACAACACGACCCAATGTGAAACCAAACTATTCTACAACTTATCGTCCACATCACACAAAAGGAACGCCAGAGTCCATTAGTACCCAAGAACATGCCGAGGTGGAAAAGGACACCATGTTGATCGGAGTTATTGGTAAAGATAAATTGTAGATTAGGGGATTGTTTGCATGTCTATCTCTAAATATTGTGGTTTGTTATTTGTTTTGCGTTATCTGCCTTTCAGTGCTTGCTCTTGGTGTGTGAGAAAATGTCATCTGTCCATCTTATCTGTTGTTCTTAAGTCCGTAGTTTGTGTGTTCTGTACGAGCTGTTCTATAGCTACCTCCCATGCTTCAACAAATATCCTTGAACTTTTCTTCCTGAGCGATATTTCTAATTCAAACTTATTATGTTTTTTTTTGTTATATGTTTCATGTTAAACAAAAAAAAAGGAATCGCAGTCGGAGTGACGGCCGCCTCGATCTCAATCCTGATCTCGATCGTGGTGATTGTGTGCATCATGAAGAGACATTACAAGAAAAAACACGAATGCAGCCACGCCAACTGCAGCCGTCAGAACTCACACCATACGCATTCCTACGGTGGTGGAAGTGGAGGTGGCGGCAGTAGAACGGGAAGAGACTGGGATGAAAGTTCGATACATCTGTACGAGACGGTCAAACCAGAATACGACACCTTGGAGGACCCTTATGCTCAGACATTAGTTGTCAACGATTCTTATATTTTAACTACTCCAAAGAACACAATGAACTGGACCAGACCGAGACTAGCGCCACCTAGGAACAATCACATTTACGACGTGGTGTCCACAGACGACGCACTTGCTCGTAACGACCTTCTTAATGGACAAACGAACCAAAGGGTCGAGACAATTCCTAGAACTAGCCTCTGATTCATTTTTAATTTCGTTTTGTTTTATTTGAAGACTGAAGACACAAACTAATTCAGTAATTTCTCATCAAGTGTAATTAAAATAATGCCAAAAAATGCCTGAAAACCACACAACAAAACCTCACCTCCCTCCCCCTTTTTTCTGTATATATCCTTTTCTAGTGTATTTCAACTTTATAATTCAATCATTCATTTAGTAATTAACAAAATCTAACTTTTTGTACCTTATTAAAACCTCTACGTGACATACAGTTGTGTTTAGACGTGTCTTTTCTTGTTTATTTCTTTGGTTTGAGGACCTTAACTTTGACTTAGCTAGGTGCAATGATCAAGGCCCTTATGGCTAGTACGCACCAGGATTTTTTGTCGCGGGACTGAATCACGTCAGTTGCGATTCAGACCCGCAACAATGTTGAAATGTTTCGGGGTTGAATCGCCTCAGCTCAGATTTATGTTTCTTGAACACCCATCGAAATGGGAAACTTTGATATTGTTGCGAAACATTTCATAGTGTGGACGTCTTTTGAAACATGAACAAAAACTCAAAGGGTTTAGTTTGCTTTTAATTAGACTAGATTTAAAAAAAAAAGACGTGGAGCACTGAAAATACTGAAAATACTAATTGAGGACCTTCTGTATAAATTGTGTTTTGGCGTTTGTTTAATTTGGCGCTTATTCAGTCGCCCCCCAAGAACCCCATGATATTAAATTGGAAAGGGGGAAAAGGTTGGAAAGTGTAGAGGGGAGAGAGAGAGAAACGTGGAGGGAGGAAAAAGTGGGAGGGGGTGACTGAAATTGAAATGAAAGGCGTAAAAAAGGAACAAACGACGCGCATGCGCACACCAGAGAAAATGAAAAACTCATTTTCTGTTTCAAATATAAAAAGGGGAGGGGATAATAGTAGCAAAATTAAACTACAGTTTATCACAGGCAATTGTGCCCAGCATTAGAATTTCTTTTGCTCAGCCCTTTTATGAACGTCATCGATTTTTAATTGGTTTGTTACTTGGTCTGACGTCATAAAAGGGCGGAGGAAAAGAAATTCTAATGCAGGGCACAATTGCCTGTCAATTTTGCTCCCGTCATTCATGACGGGTTACCCCACTAACATATAAATAACAAGGGATTCAAGGAACCCTATAGACCTCCATTGCTTTAATATATGCTTTCATATATCAAATAACCAACTTTTTTTCATTGTGCGCATGTGTACAGACATGTACACACGTGTGCGCATGTGTACGCACATGTACACACGTGTGCACATGTGTACGCACATGTACACACGTGTGCGCATGTGTACGCACATGTACACACGTGTGCGCATGTGTACGCACATGTACACACGTGTGCGCATGTGTACGCACATGTACACACGTGTGCGCATGTGTACGCACGTGTACACACGTGTGTGCATGTGTACGCACGTGTACACACGTGTGCGCATGTGTACGCACGTGTACTCACGTGTGCGCATGTGTACGCACGTGTACACACGTGTGCGCATGTGTACGCACGTGTACTCACGTGTGCGCATGTGTACGCACGTGTACACACGTGTGCGCATGTGTACGCACGTGTACACACGTGTGCGCATGTGTACGCACGTGTACACACTTGTGTGCATGTGTACGCACGTGTACACACGTGTGCGCATGTGTATGCACGTGTACACACGTGTGCGCATGTGTACGCACGTGTGCGCACGTGTGCGCACGTGTGCGCACGTGTACGCACGTGTACACACGTGTGCGCATGTGTACGCACATGTACACACGTGTGCGCATGTGTACGCACATGTACACACGTGTGCGCATATGTATATAGATAATCACACATGTATGTACTCATGTACATGACATAGTTACATGTGATGCGCATGCGTCATTCATTTGTAATAATATGGGTTTAAAATGAAAATACGTCACATGTATTCTAATATACAAAAATAATAACAGAACATAAAAAGGAACACCCCTCCTAAATAATAGAAAAGTCCCCCCTTTCGAATGCTACAACTGGAAAGAGGAAGAATCTCGATTTTTTGAAAAAAAAATTACGTTTTTAAAAAATCGAAATTTTATATATCGAATCGCTCTAAAATTCCAATTCCCGTTTTCGAGTTGTTCGACCCACTAAAAATTATGACCAAAAACTCAAAATTTGTTTCTAAAAAATTCATAAAAAAATAACCCCTGGGTAAAATTTTCTAATTTTTTGTCAGGAGCTTCATATTGACCCACGGAATCAAATAAAAAATACTGCATGTCTTTATCTCATTCCGTTCTTGAGTTGTTCGAGGAACTAAATCGGGTTCCGGACACACACACACACATACACACACACATACAGACACACACACAGACACACAGACATCCTTTTTTTCCCCTTTTCTTGCATGATCCTATATACCTCCATTGCTCTTTAGAGCAATGGAGGTCAAAAATCGATTTTTGTTTTATTTAAATGAAATTTTTTGATTTATTTCAAATTTCATAAAACTGACCTTTTAAAAACTAAAAATCCATTCATGACGAAAGGGTAACCTGCTATCCCTTTCAACACTGAGAAGGGCCAAATTACTAAGACGATCTTGTCCCATTGATGCGCGCAGATATGAAAGAATAATTTTTAACTTGCTGAAGGACCTTTCACAGCTAGAAATTGACACAGCGATAGACAAAAGTTTTACAGCCATTGTCCAAAAATCCATTTTGGCGCCCCCCCCCCAATGATGGCGCCCATGGCACGTATGTGCTCATCTATCATGACTCGAATGATCCGCTCAGACAGATTTGCTTTTCAATGTTTGGGGGTTAAAATGTATACCATATGTACGGAAGCCCTTGAATAACTTTTATCTTATTTGTGAGATCGTGTTGAATGTATATGCATAGTAGTCAGAATCAGGGGAGTAGCTGGGCACCGTAACTGGGGTGGGGGCGCAGGCAGTTGCAATGTTTTAAGCAGCAAGAGCCCGGTGGCATAACCAAACCTATCTATGGCACTGGTTAGAATACAATAACTTTATGGTCAAATTACAATAACTATGAAATAGTTCCCAGATTTAAGACAGAAATGGTGTCTCATATATTTTAGAAAATAACTCTGAAATTTCAGAGATAATAACTCCGAAAATTATTTCACACATGAGCCTCCAGGGCTTCCGTACGTATGTGCCATGGATGGACCAAGGCCTTAAGAGTAAGTTACTCTAAGGCCTTGGATTGACAATTCGTGTAGTATGAAATAATGAAATCCACATAAATTATGAAAATGACCTGCCAAACCCCCCCCCCCCCCCCCCGTGTTTGATCGAAGGTCACGACACAAAAACCGTAGGATACGCCAAGACTTCACAATGCATGATACATCGTGTTGAATAGCGCTAGGTATAACCTTAGACTATTAATAAAGTAATAGTCTAAGGCAGTGCTCCCCAACCTTTTTATCGCCGCGAACCGGTCAACGTTTGATAATTTTACCGCGGCCTGCTGAGGGGGGGGGGGGGACGTTGATTGTTTATATTTTAGATTGTTTTGATTTAATAATTTTAATTTAATTGTATTTAAACATGCCTTCAAAATAAAATACAGTTACATCAAAAAATGAATATAAAGTGATTTAACATTTTAACTCACTAGAATGCTAAATCAATGAGAACCCCGACCTTATTTCTTTGCAACAAGACGATTCCATCTGGGGGTAATAGGAGACAATGACACCCGAAGTGTGTTGCTTATGTCCAGTTTATTACGTTGTTTTGTTTTGGTTGCTGTCACTGCAGAAAATGGAAATAATTTAATGTTCCTTGGGCGGCCCGGTATCATTTGATCGACGGACCGGTACCGGTCCGCGGCCCGGTGGTTGGAAACCACTGGTCTAAGGTATAACAACTCGTACTAACTTCGTCCATGAATATTTTCAAAAAATGAAAATCTTCTAAATGCACTGAAACGAACTCAGGAGGGCCCAACAGACGTCTGAGGATCAGAAAAGACAGGCATTTAGAATTCGAGACGAACACAAAATTAAGTTGGCTCCGCCCTTTTTATGACGAACGCAACTTCTAATTGGTTGGTTATATGTAGTCCGCCGTCACATGCTCCGCCCCTTTTCAACGTCGAACCACACAACAAACCAATTAGAAGTTGCCGGTCATCATAAAAAAGGCGGAGCTAACTTGTGTTCGTCCCGATTTCTAATTGCCTGTCCAGATCTGACAAGCCCATAAATTCAAAAAAGTAAAAAAACGTTAAAAAATGAAATTATTCATGGACTAAGTAATAATACCAAGTACACGCCTGATAATTTAAATGCATTTAAATAATAAACGTTTTCTACAGAGCCCTGTGAAGGGCAAACAAACAATATGTCAAATTCAATTTATTCAGTTACTATTCTGAAAATATTGAGTGAATTACTTAAATCTAATATATGAACTATTGACAAAATATTAATTTAGTATTTCAATTTAAAATATTAATAATAAAGTCAATTTTTATTTAGTGTTCATGTCCTTAACTGGATTCCGTATAATTCACCTAAACACATTTAATTTGAATTCATTTAACTCATGTGTTGTGTATAAGGGTATAAGTGATTAAGCTACCCTTCCAGTTTCTAAAACACTTTCTAGTTTCTCTTAATTTTCCTTCTGAAAGACAGAATAATCGCGAATTCGAAAATCAGCTGTTCATAAACCATTGGATGCGCGTGTGTTGGCGGAAGGGAGGGCAAAATCACCAACAGCTCTTTTTGCAATAAAAAAGGGCTGCGAAAAACAACTCCTACGGAGCCTTGTAAAGGACACACACGATTTTTATTTAAATCTCGACATGTCGACCTTTAATCTCTTTTATTCTGCGATGTTAATTATGCCATGTTGTGCGCACCATACTCTAATAATTAAATTATTGCTGCTACAAGAGGGCGCTTGCAATAATTTAATTATTAGAGTATGGTGCGCGCAACATGGCATAATTAACATCGCCAAATAAAGCCTCGTTTTCACGATGATAGTTCTCGCGATCGTTGCTGCTGTCATGACAGCAACTATCGTGACAACTATCATCTGTTTTAGGATTACCCATTATGTTCACAAGCAGTTAGAAATCGGGGAGAACTTCAGTTGGCTCCGCCCTTGTTATGACGAATGGCAACTTCTAATTGGCTGGTTATGTAGTCTGACGTCACGTGCTCCGCCCTTTTCAACGTCGAACCACACAACAAACCAATTAGAAGTTGCCGGTCGTCATAACAAGGGCGGAGCCAACAGAAGTTTTCACCTATTTCTAACTGCCTGTTGATGTCATCCGTTCATCGATTCATCCTTTTATCCTGATCTGGTGCTCTGAAGGGCTCCATAACAACCACCCTGCACAACAAAAGCAAAAATGCCGCCAAAAACACCACCTTTCCGCACAAGAAAAAGGAAAATGCCACAAATGGGTCTCCCTAAAACGCAGAAACTGCAGAAAACTGTACGGCGCTTTATATAACGTCTTTGAATGAGACGAAACTGCAGAAACTCATACGAATTTGCAGAAATTCACTTCAAATAAGTCAAATTAACATGAAAATGCAGAAACGTATTTAAAACAAGCAAAATTAATGGGAAAGTGCAGAAAAGTATTTAAAATAACCCAAATTAATAGGAAATTGCAGAAAATGCAGAAAAGTATTTAAAACAACCTAAATTAATGGGAAAATACTTTTCTGCAGTTTCTGCAATTTCCTATTAATTTGGCTTGTTTTAAATACGTTTCTGCAGTTTCACCTTAATTTGACTTATTTGAAGTGAATTTCTGCAAATTCGTATGAGTTTCTACAGTTTCATCTCATTCAAAGACGTTATATAAAGCGCCGTACAGTTTTCTGCAGTTTCTGCGTTTTAGGGTTTTCCGCCACAAATCAACAGCAAAAAGTCACAACGAAAGCATAAAAAAATTGTATCTAAAACGCGTTTTCCCTAACAATCCCACAAAATAAACATGATTCTAGTTTAATAAAATGTAATGCCATTCATAAAACAAATCGACATAAATAGTATTTTCTCAATAACTATCTCTATTAACAGCTAAAGACATAAACTTAGAGAAAAGAGAAACCTAGAGAAAATTAAGACCATTTTCTTACCGCGAAAAAACAACGGCGACGACCCTAGTTAAGTTCACACGATACATTTGCCGACGATTCACATGAGATTTACCCGGCACGCCTGTTTACGAAATACGGACGGAGGACAAAAAAACACGACCTAACATCACGATTGCCGCCGAAAATCTGAAAAAAAATGGCGGTGGTCGTCGTCCAATAGAAAAGTGACTTTCACGTCACGTGATTGAAACAACCAATAAAAAGACTTATCTGTATTAAGAACAAAGAGGTAAAAAAAAAAAAGAAACAGGCATCTGTAGACAGCTTCAGAATTTTTTTTGGCTCCGCCCTTTTATGAACGTCATTAATTTCTAATTGATTTGTTACTGAGTCTGATGTCGCATACGCCACCCTTTTTACTTCTAATTAGTTGATATTTGGTCTGACGCTCATAAAAGGGCGGAGCCAAAGAAATTATGAAGCTGTCTACAGATGCCTGTGATGAAGAAGACGAAAAATAAAAATATCGGCTAATTTTCTCCCAAGAAAAATAAAATATAAAACTTTATTTTGTTTTCATACATTTAAATCAATTTTTTTCTGAGCAGATTTCACTACCAGACTGCTTTAAAATTATTAAAAATTAATTTTGCACTCATTTTCAGCACAAAAACTAATGTTTTCATGTTAATTTCTAATTAAAAGAACGAAACGTTTGTAGTTGTTTTTAGATACAAAAACGGACGCTTCGTTACTTTTTAAAGTAAAATTAAATTTCATATGAAGCCATTTGTTTTTATTTAGTGTGAATTTTGCGCGTAACTTATATATTTATTAGGAATTTGTGTAAAAAGGGTCCAGGTTTAAAAATTCCTATTGAGCCACAAATAGGAGCCATGTTTGTTGTTCGGCCATCAACAACATATGGCTCCTATTTGTGGCTTGAAACACTTTTGGTGGTCGAATCTGACTGCAAAATGTAGTCGGTTTGTCGCAAAAACGGACCACTCGAGTAGCCGGTGGTGGTTGGAAGGTGGTTTTAATGTTCTTGAGTGAACTGCAAAAAAAAAACCGACTCGAGTGGTGCGTTTTGGCGACAAGCCGGAAACACTTTTGGTGGTCGAGTTTGACTGCAAAATGTAGTCGGTTTAACGCCAAAACCGACCACTCGAGTAGCTTGTGGTAGTTGGAAGGTGGTTTTAGTTTTCTTGAGTGAACTGCAAAAAAAAAAACGCCGACTCGAGTGGTCAGTTTTGGCGACAAGGCGGCTAAATTTTGCAGTCGGACTCAACGACCAAAAGTGGTTTGGGAACTCTTATCCATTGAAAATGAAATCGCTGAAAATCTCGACTTTTCTCTCTAATTAAAGATTTCGCCGATAAAAAAAAGGCCAGAACAGCCAACTTTTAGTCTTCAGATATTAAACTTAGTTTAAAATTTTGTTTGTAATCTTTGCACCTAGTTTGTCATTTTTTAATCTAAAAATAATATAGTTTTCTCTTGGACATAATCGATGTTTTTTTTATACTAATAATGATGCAAATATTTTCATTTTCTCATTTTGAACGGGGCGACCTGAAAAATATTCTGCCACAGGGCGCCAAGGAGGCTAAGCCCGGCACTGGAAGTAGGTTGTAGAGATTATCACCACCTGAAGTGGCCAATCTCTTCTACGACACTTTCTATCAGAAGATTGAATAGTTCTGGACGTTACGGCAGAAAGAACGATGGAATTATCAAAATATGAATCGTTCCCAAGGTATACGGCACGGCACACTGACAACTGCCGTGGGTACGTTCTCCGTAATAACCTTTACAACAACAACAACAACATTCGTTTTTCTTCGAACTGTGTTTTGAACAATAAATGAAAAAACAAACGCTTTTTGAATAATGTGGCGAGGCTTTCCAGTCATTTTGGTTGCAATATTTAAAGAGATTTTTATTTTATACCCTTTTGAATTATCCCCCCCCCCCGTTTGTAAACACAATCAATAACACTTTTTTTACCTTTAATTCTTTAATACATTCTTCAGTGGTTTGTGAGGTAATTTCGGTCGGCAGAGCCATTTCAGAAACTTTGGAAAACGTAAACCTCTGGATCGGAGGCTCTTAACAGGGTTGTTCCTTATATAAAAAAAAATACCATTGAATTTAAAGCGGAACGTATACTGGGTAAACAGCTTAAAGCAACTGGTTGTAAAATGCTACACCGTGTTGAACTGTTTGATGTAAACCGTCCTGTTCCGCAAAATTAGAATCTTTCTAGCTTTAGATGTAGTACCGTCAACTGCAGACGAAGAAGAGTAACCACCGATTGGTAAAAACCTTCAAAACAAGAATTATAATAATAAAAACACAAAAAAATCTGTTTGAAGTCGTCAATACCAAATCGCCAAACTTTACCACAATTGTCGAGAGCTAACGTACTTCCGCACGCTGCGAAAACTAATTTACGATCGTTACGTTTAACGATCGGTAACGGAAAAGCATGATCTTTACATCCGTTTTTGCCCAATTGGCCATCAAGGTGTCGTCCTGAAGAATGACATCTACAGCCTACCTAATTTCATACCAGAGGCAAGAATGAAACTGCACACCTCCCCGGGTAGGGGGGGGGGGGGGGGCAATTAGTCACAAGTGAGAAGAAATAAAATTTTTTGAGAAAATAACATCAAATACATGCAGACTCGACTAGCCATTCACAAGGTTTCTCTTGGGAGTGAACACTTTTTGTGTGACAAGTTTTCAGCTTATAAATCGTTTGGAGTGAAATGAGCCATAATAAATAATAGCATCTTCTAACAGGGATGCGGAGTCCCGGATTATGGCACATAGAATGTTCCTCGTGGCGGTTCGGGGCTCCACACCATAGTGGGCGACTAGCTCCATTCACATAGCTCTAGTTATGGCCCTGTTCCCATCATTGACAGCAAAACGATTTAAACAAATGCTTATGTTACCACACTACATAAATAATGATTTCTTTATATTAGGGATGGGACATTCGAATCCTCGAATCTTGAAAAACATTCGAGATTCGAAAACTTGAATCTTCGCGCTTTTTTCGTCTTTCGAATCCTAACCTAAAAAAAAACTGTTAAAAACTTTGGTAAAAATAGTTTTAACTCCATTGACGTCCAATAGAAGCGTCCACTAACAAAAAAAAACCCGGCGATTGTTGCCATTTCGGTGTTGTACCCGGATCACCAATATCATCACCTTGTGGCGACCCTGAGTGTCACACTGTGTTTATTATTATTAATAATTTAATATTTAATATTATTTCATTTGTTTGTATCTTCTTAATGAATAATATAGGATTCTTATATGAAGGATTCGTGAGATTCGAGAACCTTTTAGGATTCGGAATCGAGAAAATTTAGGATTAGTCCCACCTCTTATTTATATCTATGAAATTTTCTAGAAATAAATTGAAGTGAATTATAAATATTAAAAATTATGCATAATATTGCGGTGACTGGCATCTCATCTATATGATTTGTGTCTTAAAACTTCTCTTAAAATAAACACAACTAACGAAAACGTGATCTCTTATTTCTTTTCTTTTTCAAATTTGTTTATAACAAATTAAAAAATAAAAAAAAACATAATAAACAAACAAAAAAGGTTTGGGTTGGAGAGGGGGGGGGGGGGGGGGGTAGGGGGTGAGGAAATATTATAAAAAGCAGACAAATTCATCGCTGAAACTGAATGAAAAAAAAAAAGTTAACCATGATACAAGTAAAAATTTATTTCAGTCTTTTTTGTCTTCTTCTAAAGCCAAAGATCCCATCTCCTTAACAGAACTGCCTTCCCTCGTATCAATCGGCATTCCCTCCTCGTCCTTGTCTCGCTTCGACCTCTTGCGCTTATGACGAGAACTACGATGCTCAGAATCATCATCCTCTCGATGTTTACGTCGAGATGACCTACAAACAAAAAACAAACGTCAAATAAAACTTTCATTTGTTGTTGTTTAAGTGAAATTAGGTGTTGCATACTTAATTGTTTGCTATTATAACTTTCAAGTTTCTTAACAGATTTTTCATAAAATACAATCTTCAAAAATTTACAGGAAAATTTTGGGCTAAACCAAGCATGCGTATTTTGTATAGAGTGCGTATTATACGCGAGATTTTACGGGTATATATATTTTAGATATTAACGTAAGCAACACAAACATATGAATACGTCAACATGGTTCGAATCCTAGAATCTTGAAAAATATTCGAAATTCGAAAACTCGAATCTTCGCGCTTTTTTTGTATTTCGAATCATAACCTTAAAAAAACTGTTAAAAACTTTGGTGAAATTAGTTTTAACTCCATTGACGTCCAATGGAAGCGTTCACTAACAAAAAAACCAACGATTGTTGGCGATTTCGGTGCTGTACCCGGGTCACCAATATCACCACCTTATGGCGACCCTGAGTGACACACTGTGTGTTTTTTATTAATAATAATTTAATAATTAATATCATTTCGTTTATTTGTATCTTCTTAATAAATAATATAGGATTCTTATATGAAGGATTCGAGAAATTCGAGAATATTTTAGGATTCAGATTCGAGAAAATTTAGGATTCGTCCATGCACCTCTAATTTTAATCCTTTATTCTAATACTTGTTTATGCTTGTAAGGTGGTTTTAAAGTGCAAACACCTCCCAAACTCTGATTATTCTGTTTTTAGGTACACAATGAGAAAAACCCTTCAAATTGTTTCAGTAAATAGAAGGGCAGCTCAATCGCTTAAACGTGGAATTCCATAGGAAGGAACATGCGACTACAGTCTTCACAACCGTGGTCACATTTGCTCCCCACCGTGAATCGTGGCAGGTCATTGTTGTGCGACTCGCGATTATTGTCAAACAAAACAACAAGAATAATAATCGATATTTGCAGTCGCACAATAGAGACGCCTGTTGCACTCTGGTCGCGTCAAAGGATCTGTTCAGATATAGAACTACTGAATCAAGTCCGGTCGCTGGGTTGCCACGTCATGGTCGCCGTTCGCATTCACTATTAGGAAATTTCACCTTAAGAGGCTACATCACAAAATTACTTTGCAAAATCTCCACAATGAGCGCTAGCATCGTTTTTCTATTGAGCTCATAGACACAATGTTAAAGAAGAAACGTTAATTTTTAAAATACACAGTTGCGTGACAATATGTTTATTTTTCATATTTAAAGTTGTCCAATATTGAGTTTTCAAAGTGCAATGTGCACCTTAAATATATGCTGAACGAGTGATTGAATGACAAAAAATTGGTAAGTGTGGTTCTATTTTTAAAAACTATTTCAAAATCGCGAATTTCTAACTCTTATGGTTAAACTCTATTGAGTACGCTTAAATAAGAAAAAAAAAATAGCCATTAAAATGCTTGTAAAAATAATTTTAAAAAAACAGAAAAAAATCAGCACGTGCGCCAATGTGGTGGCTTCACTGTGGTTCTAAGTATTTTTACGAGCATTTTAATGGAGGTTTTTTTCGTTTTTGGACGTACTCAATGGAGTGTAACATAACAGTTAGAAATTCGGGATTTTGAAATAGTTTTTAAAAATAGAACCGCACTTACCAATTTTTTGTCATTCTATCATTCGATCAGCATATATTTAAGGTGCACATTGCGCTTTGAAAATTTAATATTGGAAAACTTTAAATATGAAAAATAAACGTATTGCCGCCGCGACTGTGTGTATTTTAAAAATTAACATACTGTCTTTAACATTGGGTCTACGGGCTTAATAGAAAAATGATGCTAGCGCTCTTTGCAGAGATTTTTCAAAGTAATTTTGAGATGTAGCCTCTTAAGGGTGTTTACATGTTGATATCTTTTTAAATAAACTTTTTATGAATGTTTAAAAATGACCCAACTTTAAGCAGACGACATTTTTTTAATTTTTGCTCATAAAAAGTTTACTTTGAAAAGTTGTTTTAATATGGCTGCTAAAAGACAGAATAATCAAAGTTCCAAAATCAGCTGTTCATAAACTATTTTAAAACAATTCTATGGACAATTTTTAAGCGTCGAACTGTTTTATGAACTTCTTTAAATATTTCATTTAAAAAAAAATAGAAATATGTCGCGTAATTTAAATAAAAAAAAGTCAAATTAAGAATTTCTCCAACCCTGAAGGCTTACCTGTGATCCTTATCTCGGTCGCGATGTTCTCGTGGGCGCCGATCTCGATCCCGTTCGCGGCGTTCGTCATAGTCTCGTTCACCACGATCTCTGTCTCGCTCACGGTCGCGTTCATGGTCTCGAGACCTCTCTCGATCTCTTTCGCCACGATCTCGTTCTCTTTCACGATCGCGACCTTCTCTGTCTTTGTCTCGATCTCTTTCTCCGCGATCTCTTTCTCTGTCGCCTCGCTCGCGCTCTCGATCACGATGTTCTCGGCTGGTGTGGCGCCGTTCGGGTTCTTCGTCATGAGTTTCCGAACGATCGGGAGAACGATCTGTGCTCCGTTCGTGTGGAAAATCCGGCCAATTCTAAACAAAAAAAACTTTCTTATTAATAAGTAGAAAATCCTTTTAAAAGCGACATATTTTCATAATTGAACATGATGCAGAAAAACAATGAGAACGTCCTTTAATTCACAATTTCTGAAAGAATTTCTAGACTTATTTCAAACTAGAATAGCAAAATAAGATGCATGATATTCATAATAATTTATTTTAATTAAAATAAACTTATATTTTAAAATAAAATTCTTATAGCTGTTTGAAATCGGTGTTACAGTTTCAAACAGGGTTGGCATGATTTAATCAAAATGATTATATCAAGTTTTTTAGAAACATTATTTATATTATTTTCAAAACTAGAATAGTAACTAGATTGGCAATATCTTTAAAAAAAAAGTTTTATAGCAGTTTGAAAATGATCCGCATTTAGGTTTTTCATATGAGACATTCGAATCTTCGAATCCCGCGAGTCTTGAAAAATATTCGAGCTAAAAGCTTTGGTGAAATAAGTTGTAACTCCACTGACGACGTCCAATAGAAGCGTTCACTAACAAAAACAGCGATTGTTGCAATTTCGGTGGCACTCAGATCACCAATATCATCACCTTGTGGCGACCCTGAGTGAAGCCACACTGTGCCGTTTATTATTAATAATTTAATATTTAATATTATTTCATTTATTTGTATCTTCTTAATGAATAATATAGGATTCTTATATGAAGGATTCGAGAATCAGGAGATTTGAGATCTTTTAGGATTCGGATTCGAGAACATTTTAGGATTCGTCCCATCTCTAGTTTTTCCCATTGAAAATTTCATGAAAAACTATTTTCGCCTTTTTCAAACTGTCATAAAAAGTTTATTTCGAAAGATATCATCATGAAAAGACTTTTAGCATTATCACCAACTATTCTAGTTTCTAAAAGACTTTGAATTGTTTCGCTCTGTTTCTCCTGAAAAAAGTTCAATTGAGAAATATACATTCTCTCAAAACCGCAGGTGGGCGAAGAGAATCAAGATAATATTGAAAGAAGCCAAACCTGAGAGAAACTAGAACCAGGCCTATCTCTTGAATCCCACGATTGATCATTCTGTTCGAATGGATTATACATAGATTGTCCACCTCCATAAAATGGAGCATCAAACCCAGGTGGTCCTCGATCGATCGGAGGACCAACGCTAGACGGAGGAGGGGGTGGAGGAAACGAGGGTCTTCCGAACGTTCCAAAGTGGTCCATATAAGGAGGGGCAACTGAGATACCAGGTGGTGGTAAACCAGGAGGAGGAAGTCCTGGAACGGGAGGAGGCATTCCTGGAGGAGGAACGCTCAAATCGGGAGGGATGAAACCAGGAATATGCGGGCCTCCGTGAGGAGTTGGAGGTGGCGGCGGCGGCAATCCATCAACAAATGGTTTACGATCTCCAGTCATTACCTAAGAAAAATGAAAATATTTAAATGTGATTCAGTGTGTTTATTTTAGAGACAATTATGAGACAATTTACAGACAATTTAGAGACAATTATGCAGCCATATGCGAATTAAACAGAATAATCGAATATAACTACAGTAGAAACCGCTTATGAGGCTATCGGCATGAATGAAATCAATATGATGCAATATATGCTATAGCCGTTCTTCTATTTTGCGCACCGGATGGCGATCTGGAACAAGGTTTTCATTCGCCGACATTATCATCATTATACAGTTATTATACACGCCTATTTCTGCGCCACTGAACTTTACAGTTTTCACTCAAAGCAAAAACTGGTGCCCACCCTTAGTATTGTTATTCTAGTTATTCCGTGCCCTTATTTCCGCGCCCTGCGCTTTACGCTCGAGGCAGAATCCTGAAATTATTGCAAGCGCCCTAATTTAATGATTAGAGTATGGTGCGCGCAACGTGGCATAATTAACATGGCCGAATAAAATAGAATAAAAGTCAACATGTCGAGATTCTAGAAAAAGTCTACATGTCGAGATTTTAAAAAAATCTTGCATGTCCTTTACAGGACTCCGTACTAATCAACTGTTATGCAGCTATAACTATTTTTTGACCGCTTTTCATTAGGCATGCAAATTGAAAACGTTTTGGCATTTTCAAAAATTCGTAGAAAACTGATGAAATTTACTTAAAGACATCCCTAGAGCTAAAAAAAAACCCTTCTGAAGGTTCTGAAATTGTGTTTTTAACATTATTTCAGAGCCTTCTGAAATGAAAAACACGAAAAATGGGTCACACTACAGCAGTGTGACCATAATCAAATATAAGACATAGAGATACGAAATACAAGAGCAAAAAAGTATCCGAAAATAAATGTTCTGCTTATCGGAATAAATATGCGGCTCATGAAATTCGCAGCACTTACAGGTTTTAGAAGTTGCTTCTAATAAGTTAGACAACACGTAATTAAATATTCGCACCAACGTCTTAAGTTCAAAATAATTCTGAATTTTAATTTTTAAACTGTTAATATCTGTCACGAAAGCTCCATTTCTTTTACAAAACGAACAACAACTTCAACCTCAACATCAAACGTAAAAACTGAAGAAAACATTTTCTAACCTGAATCACGTTTTCTTTTGGAGACTGAACAACCGGCCTTCGACTAGTTGTCGTCGTACCACCGATGACATCGATACTACCCGCTAATTTCCTTCCAGGCGGAGGTCCGGCTTTCTTTAGAGCAGTACTCGCTATAATAAAATACCATTTTTGCTTTAAAAAACCATAAACAACTAAGGCAACAGCATTCAAAAAAAAAAAGCTCGTTAACCCGCATATTTGCTGTTTTCATTCACGGCCGAAGTCGGAATTGGCTGATCCTTGGTCGACTGATGGTGAACAACTACTTTAGCGGCCGTCGAAGGCGTTCCTCCGCTGTCCACTCTCAGTTTTCTCTGTTTATCGCAGTACAACTTCCAAGAGTCTTCGTTAAACCCGTAATTGAAGTAATCTGTTATGTCCGCACCCGGTTTTCTCCACGGTTTCTCTTCCAACGTGTCCAAGTTGAATTCGTAAGCAGGAACACCGTTGATGTTTCCGAATGCATCCAAATCAATGCCCTAAATTGAGGAAAAAGTAAATTATAATCGATTCTCAAATGATTTAGATAAAAAATCGCGGTTATTCTTTCGATTAGAAGCTGCTTAGCCTCTATGCAGGAGATTGTGTTGTTTGTCGCCTTCTTTCGTGCCTTTGGCATATATGCCTATGGCTATACGTGGCTACTAATCGAAAGAATAGCTAAGATCTCTAACGAGAACAACAAACTTTGGATTTGCTCATTCCAGACGATTGCGAAGGTCCTCCTGGATATGCTCCACCCCGTTTTATGTTAAGATTAACTGGCGTTCCACCATAGCCATATCCAGGACTCGCCTTAATGTCTCCGATTGTAACCTGAAATATCAAACACCGTTATACCAGATGAAATCTCTTAGTCCTCGTCAGTTTCGAACAGAAACCTGAACATCGTCATCATCCGAATCGCTGTCATCGGTCTCATCGTCTCCGTCGTCATTCATCGTCAAATCCTCTTCACCGCTAATTTCTCCCGCCTCTTTGTCATCACTGACCTAGATGCACATTGAAACCATAAAATGTCATGCAAAAACAACAAATTTTTTAAAAAAAGAGTAAACTTGGCAACACTGTCACTAATGCTATTCAATACAAACGCTTCAAACAAAAAACAAGCCATTATATTTTTAAGATTGAGACAGTGTTGCCAGCTACTTACTTTCAGCTCTGTATCGACAACAATGGGAGCTTCATCAGCGTTTTCTTCAATTGCATCTTCGTTTCCGCTTTCTTCTACCGGTTTACTGGCACTTTCAATGTTCAAACGAAGATCTTCATCCGCTAATAGAATCTCTTCTTGTGTCTCGTCCATCGGTTCTTGCTTTATTTCACGGTTTGCACTTCCATAAAGCCAAGATTCGTCGTCTTCTGCAACAGAAGTCGCATCACCTCCGCCGCCGGTAGCCGCCATTTTTCTTATGGAAAAAAATTAAAGAAATTACAAGCATGCTAAATGCTAATACAATTTTGACATGACGTCATATTTTTGTTTGCTCCTTAATACGGCGTTTTTACGTTAGTTTCAACTCATTATGACGCCATATTCGTATACCCTTGGTGCTTCTTACTCAAGGCTTGATTCGCACCTATATGGCTTCATATATTTATTATGAGCGACTTATGTATGTCAACATTTAGAAAATTAGAATTACCAATCACCGGTTATTATAATAAAAGAATTAAAATACCCGGTTATCAAGATTTGTAGACGGTAACCTTGCCCGGTTACCAAATGGGGTTATTGTAGACGACGTCACGCTGTTGTGGTTTATTGCTGTGCGGGGTCCTGAAAATGAATTTTCTTATATTTCTGTCAATTCTAATCAGTTGCAACTAATTAAAATTGACAATAATCAAAATGAATATCCGTTCCAGGGCTTTGTGCCAATACCTTTAGGTTTTCTTTTTTCAGCTTCAATAATACCGGCTATAATCAGATTAAACAACCGGTTGTTTAAGTTAAAACGTCATGTAAACAGACTTTAATGGTTAATGACGTCACGGCCAATTCAACAGCAACGTTTGAAATTGTGCTTTTTAGAATAACCGGTTACAGACACAAGCAAGTGTGCTCAGCAAGATGCAGTCGTTTGCCCCGCAAACCTCCCCGTAAGGGGGAGGAACAGCAACTTATAATTAGTTTGTTATTTAATTTGACGTCACATGCCCGCCCTTTACAATTTCTAATTGGTTAATATTTGGTCTGACGCTCATAAAAGGGTGGAGCAAACGATTGTATCTTGATGCGCACACTTGCCTGTTTACAGACTTTTATTAATTCTAGTTTCATTATTAATACACTAGATGGCGCTAATTAGAAAAGCACATGGCCACAAAAAAAACTAAAACGCGTCTATTTCTTATGTTTAGTGAATTTCTATGGAGTTTTCAATGTCAATTATGAATTCAATACGATATTTAGGACCGGTTTTTACAAAATGTCTGAGCACAAGGCGAGTTTTAAATAGATTTGGATTGTTTGACGCAAAAAGAGGCCTCAAATTATCAAAAGGACAGTCACCTGATGCAATCGCAGAACTGCCAACGTACGAATTTGCGAGTGAAAGTGGAGTTAAGAAGCCAAAGAAACGAGTTTACGTCTGGGGATTTGCTCAGTATGGAGCTCTCGGCATTCCTAACTATGTAAAACCAAAAAACAAACGGACGAGACCAATGAAACAACAGCACAGACCGGCAAAACTTGATTTCGTTGACAAATTTGAGGTTTTCGTTACCAAGAAGACACTCAAAAATGAGGCTTAACTCAATTTTTTTTTTTTTCATTGTTTTTCTTTAGATTTTGGATGTTTCGTGTGGTTACGGGTTCACAGTTCTGTCTGTCAGTTCTAAGACGCCGAATAAAGTGTTTGGAACTGGTTTGAACAAAGATTCTCAGATTGGTTATCACACACCTCGTCGAGGAGCTCCTCTGGAGTTGATTCTAAGTCCGGTTCCGATTGATATTCCGTTTCGTAACCCCGAAACGACGAAAGTCAAGCAGGTCGCTTGTGGCAGAGCGCATACGATCGTTCTAACGGATAACGAAGGGGGTATTTTACGACGATAAATGCGTTTTGATTCGAAAAAAAAAAATAACCAGTGTTGAGACAAATTACTTTTCAGAGTAATTAATGACAATAATTACATCAGTAAACAACTAATTACAATTACAATTACTGAAGTTTAATGCGCATTAATTAAAGTTACTCATTTTTTTGTCTCCAATAAAGCAATTGAATTATTTTCCAATTACAAATCGGATGTTAGAGAAAAAAGGGTGACGTCATCAAATGCAAAATTTACAAAAAATCAACATGGTCGAAAGTGACGCTCGAATTGCACATCAGTCAGTTTGACAATTTAACTTAAAATGGTTTCTGAACAACTGATTATCGATTTCTTGATTATTCCGTCCTTCAGATGCAAAACATGACGAGAAACTAGAAAAGTGTTTTTAGTAACTGGAAGAGTAACTCAATCATTTAAGAGTATTTTCACGTTGATATATTTCAAAATTAAGCTTTTCATCGACGAACAATTAAAACAAATGTCCATTTAAAAGTTGGACAAAAAAGTCCATTTTGACTAATATCAACATTAAAATACCCTTTATTGCGGTCGAAAAAGCGTCGACCGATCTCAGCCGGTTAGGATCCGGCAGAGTGCATCGGCAACCCGGGGCCCACTTTCGGCCACCGTGGGCAAAACTGGGCTGATCGTGGTCAAAAGTGGTCACGGTAGCCATACGTTCAGAACGGGTAAAAAGTTTACGCCTCCGGGGCGTAAACCCCGGGAGCATCTATGACTTAAGTGATTATTGGGCTTACCCTTCTAGTTTCTAAAATATATTCAAGTTTTTGTTCATTTTTCCACCTGAAAGACAGAATAATCAAAGTCCGCGAATTGTCGAATTGTATCCAATTTGTCTCAAAGCACTTGAGTTTCGGTTTTATCTGCGTTTTGTTAGCTTGACATGGATCCGGCCAAACAAAAATCACTTCCCAAGTTCCCAACACTAGAAAAACAAAAACGATAAAAGGTCTTTCTTGAAGCAACTAATGAATATTAGTTTGAGATTTATTGAAAACATCAAGGAAACATTCATTTGTTTTTTTCATGATGATATCTTTAAAAAAAATTGCAGTTTTAATTCTAAACAACTGTTTCAAACTGCAATATCGTATAATCTTAAAATTATTGTATTTAGATTGCTTGAAAGAAAGCGTTTTTGCACCACGTCTAAAAAAAAAAAAGAAACGAAACGAAACAGTCAAATTTCTTGTTTCTTTTCCGTAGTTTTTAGCTTGGGGAACAATTCGTATGGTCAATGTGGACGTCCGATCGTTGAAAACGAAGAATATCGGTAAGAATTAAACATTTTAATGCTTGTTTAGAGTTTTCGTTTGCTTCAAAATCTTCTAGAACGTGAAAGATTCCTGGACATTGTACATTGTATGTTGCATACTTAAGGTGTGACCCATTAGGTTTTTAGTTATAAATCGATTCGTGCTCCTAAGGGCTTAGGCGGGGTTATCATCTTGTGGCGACCCTGAGTGACACACTTGTTTTTTATTATTGTTATTAATAATTTACTATTTAATATTATTTATTTGAATATACGATTCTTTATATGAAGGATTCCAGAGATTCGAGAACCTTTTAGAACCTTTTAGAACCTTTTTATTCGAGAAAATTTAGGATTCGTCCCACCTCTAATTATTTTGAAAGATGTCAACATGAAAATGATGGACCGATCCTTCTAATTTGTCAAAGTAAAATTTCTCTTCATTTTTCACCTGAAAGACAGAATAATCGAGAGTTCGAGAGGCGTTTACACCTTAAAGAGGTAAAAATTGAGTCGAAATTTTAAATATTAACTTTATTTTTTTAAAAAAATATCTTAAATTTCATAAAATATTTTTTTTGATTAAGGTTTTATTTTATTTTATATTTATTGTATTTTTATTTCCTTCATGTTCCTTCGCGTGGCCATTGCCAGTACGGGTATTTCGGTTTTTAAAAACATTTTTAAAACAACACTCATTGTCTTTTCGGAGCTTGATGACTGAATGAATCGAGGGAACCGTTTTTTGTGACGATCTGTTCGATTTTTTGTTGCTGTTATTGGCTTTTAGAAATTGTTATTAAATAATTATTTCCGAACAGATGGTCACAAAAGAGGGTTCACTCGCTTCATTTATTCATCAAGTTTCAAAAGACAATGGAGTTTTGTTTAAAAAATGCTTTTAAAAACCTATATAACTGGTACCGGTAAATTCGCTCCTTGAACTTAGCCACGTCCATAGAGATCTAAGGGAGTGGAAACGTGAATTCACGTAACTCCATCTAGTGGCATTGTAATTAATTCTAATAAAAACCTAATCGAAATAAAATACAATAAATATAAAATAAAAAAAACCTTAATAAAAAAAAATATTTTATGGAATTTAAGATTTTTTTTTTTTAAAAAATACATATTTAATATTTAAAAGTTCGACTCAATTTTCACCTCTTTAAGGTGTAAACGCCTCTCGACCTCTCGATTATTCTGTCTTTCAGGTGAAAAATGAAGAGAAATTTTACTTTGAAAAATTAGAAGGATCGGTCCATCATTTTCAAGATGACATCTTTCAAAATAATTAGAGGTGGGACGAATCCTAAATTTTCTCGAATCGGAATCCTAAAAGATTCTCGAATCTTTCATATAAGAATTCTATATTATTCATTAAGAAGATACGAATAAATGAAATAATTATATATATATTTTGCCAGGTCTGTGTCTCTGTGTGTCTTTCTACATGTAAATATCTTTCTCTCTTTCAGGGATAACGCTGTACAACCATTGAGGCACATCGGAATTTATATAAATTTGAAGAAATGAACTGTTTTTTTTTTCCTTAAGGTCAACTATATGTTGCACCCTTCCCATCCAAGAACCCCATGATATTAAATTGGAGAGGAGAAAAGGTTGAAAAGTGTAGAGGGGGGGGGGGGGGGTGACGAAAATTGAAATGAAAGGAGTAAAAAAAGGAAAAAACGACGCGCATGCGCACAATTGCCTGTTAATTTTGCTCCCGTCATTTATGACGGGTTACCCCGCTAGTATTAAATATTAAATTATTAATAATAATAAAAAACAAGTGTGGCACTCAGGGTCGCCACAAGGTGATATTGGTGATCCGTATACCACTGAAATTGCAACAATCGCCGGGGGTTTTTTTTTTGTTAGTGAACGCTTCTATTGGACGCCAATGGAATTAAAACTAATTTTACCAAAGTTTTTAACAGATTTTTTTAAGGTTAGGACTCGAAAGATTCGAAAGACGAAAAAAGCGGCAAAGATTCGAGTGTTCGAATCTCGAATGTTTTTCAAGATTCGCGACATTCGAATGGCCCAGCCCTAAAAATAACCCTTTTTATACTAGTTTCAGAATAACCCAACTTTAAAAAAGATTACTTTGAAAGATACCAGGAGCATGAAAATATCCTCAAGTGAATTGAGCTACCCTTCTAGTTTCTAAGACACTTTCTTTTTAAACTTATACTGGATAACTTTCTGCTGTATATTTTCAGAGGAAGTTCTCGTGTCTTCAAATGTCACATCGATGCCAATAACATTGACCAGGTCATCTGCGGACAAGACAACACAATCTTCGTCACGAGTTCGGGTGACGTTCTGTGTTGCGGTTGGAATGCCGATGGCCAAACTGGTATTATTAAAATTCCATTTAGATTTTTTGGTATTTCATCGAAAAGGACATCAATTCCGATGGTGTTTTCAACTTTCAAAGGAAGTGGACATTACAACAACGTCTGGAAGCCGTCTAAAGTTATCGGAGACGTAATCGGAGAACGAATAATTCAAGTTTCGTGTGCGGCCGATTGCATTTTAGCTTTATCTGGTAAGGGGAGAGAGGTTATGAATTTCTTGGATCTTAGGCCGGGTCCACATCAAGCTGACAAAAGTGCAATACGAGTTTCAAGACAAAAACACAACAAAAATGGCAGAAAAAAGTAATTATGAAAACAAAACAAAAAACTGGAGCAACTGTCAGCAGCACTCTAGACCAAAAACCACAACAACTTTGTGACACAACACAAACAAATTTGGGTTTCTTTAGCTGTCCTGCGTAAACTATACAACGGTGTTGTTGTTTTAATACTAACTGTCCACATGGCACAAATGAGAGTAGAAAGAATGTTGTGCTATACGGAGACAAAAAAAAACCTTTCGATGTTTACCGACTTGAGCCGAGATAAGGAATTGTTTGTGAAACTGCAGACAAAAAAAAGTCGCATAAATGTTCTAGTATTGTCGCCAGTTTGCCTTGAAACACTTTGAGTTTCTGTTTTGTCAGCATAATGTGGATCCGGCCTTAAGACAAAAGGATCAAACAGTTTTTAGAAACAACTGAAGTCATGAGAACTCTGCTTAACAACCCTGAACAGCTTTAGAAACTAGAAAAGTAACTCAATCGCTTAAGAATCTTTTCACAGGTTTTTATTTTGATATCTCGTTGTTTCCTAAGTAATTTTAAAAGAAATTACAGTTACTTTTGAAAGTAATTTTGTCCCAACACTGCAGAACATAGCTGGGCGCATGAAACTTTCACTGCCGGCCCTGCTGTCTGTACACAGCATTATAAGTAAGGCTGTACCGAGCCGATTTACTACTAATCGGCAAAAATTTGCTCGAATCTGACTTGGTCCGAGCAGCTTTGGAGAGAAAGGTGGAGCAATTGCCCTCCCCCCAGCTCGTATGCCTGCGTGTACAGAGTACACTTTCTGTACCAGAAATCGGCTATGAAACAAACTCCGAGATCAATAATCGACATGATCGGCTCTGTTAAATCGATCGGCATGCCAATTTTTTGTTAGTGTGATGGCTGATGGTTCAGTAAAAAAAAAAAGTGATCACTATAGCCTGAATTACAAACATTCAATGTGCTGCAAATTTTTTTTCACCACAGCAGGAGCTAAAAAAATTCTGAGAATTAGATTCATAAAATGATAGTGACATTACAATTTATGATTGTCGCATTTTTACGATCGTTTCGTTTCCGTAACGAGTTCCTCCTTCTGAGTCCTATTCCATTATTCGCTTTCATTTGCATATTTTGCAGTGGCTAATAATAATAACACTTAAATGCTAATTTCCAAACTGCCATAAAAATGTCATTTTTTTTAAACAATATTTTAGCACCTTCAAGTTTTTAGCAAACGTTTTAAAATTTGTCTTAATGTTAACGTTAATAAAAAAAAATGATAAATCGTTTTAGATTTAAATCATTTTTTTATTTACGTTGCAAAAACTTTTCAAAAATCACGTTTTCGTTTTTTTCTCTCTCTCAGATAAAGGGGATGTTTACGGATGGGGAAACTCTGAATACGGACAGTTATCGTCAGTAACATCGCACCAGCAAGTAATAAACACACTTTTTTTTTTTTTTTTTTTAGAGAAAAAAAACTTATGCCTCGATTGCCATCAAGCAGACAAAAATGCAAACATGATTTCGAGACAAAAACGCCCCAAAAAAAATGCCAGAAAAAGCAGATTTTGAAAACAAAAGAAAAACCTGAAACAAACAACTGTTAGCAGTACTCAAAAGACAAAACCAGAACAATTTTGTAACACAAATTTGGGTTTTGTTTTTGTTTCTATAGCTGTCCTACGACATAAACTACGCAACTGTTCTGTTGGCGGCCAGGGCGGCGGGTTTTTTTCTAATTTGAAAGGGAAAACCAAATTAACCCGGTTTTTTTTTTTGGTTTAAACCATAAAATGTTTTTTATATAAAAAAAAATACTACACTGCCTATAAGACACTGCCACACGGGGACGTGTATAGTTTTACCTTTTGCATATTATTATTCAAAGATCAAATACAAATATAATGTATACTAGTGGGGTAACCCGTCATAAATGACGGGAGCAAAATTCACAGGCAATTGTGCGCATGCGCGTCGTTTTTTCCTTTTTTTACTCCTTTCATTTCAATTTCAGTCACCCCCTCCCACTTTTCTCTCTCTCTCCCCTTCTACACTTTCCAACCTTTTCCCCCTCACCCCCTCCCACCTTCTACACTTTCCAAAGGAAGTGTTCAACATATAGTTGACCTTGAGAAAAAAAAACGGTTCATTTATTCAAATTTATGTAAATTCCGACGTGCTCAAATGGTTTTATTACTCCACACACACACACACACACACACACAGACCTGGGATATTATATATATAATTATTATTATATATATATATATTAAGCCCCGTCTGTGTGTGTGTATGACCTAATGCTGTACAAACAAGGATAAAAACCTTTAACCACGTCGGAATTTATATAAATTTAAACGAATAAATGAACCGCTTTTTTTCCTCAAGGTCAACTATACATGTATGTTGCACACTCCCCATCCAAGAACCCCATGATATTAAATTGGAGAGGGGAAAAGGTTGGAAAGTGTAGAAGGGGGAGAAAGAGAAACGTTGAGGGGGAAAAAGTGGGAGGGGGTGACTGAAATTGAAATGAAAGGAGTAAAAAAGGAACAAACGATGCACATGCGCACACCAGAGAAAATGAAAAACTCATTTTCTCTTTCAAATATAAAAAGGGGAGGAGATAATAGTAGCAAAATTAAACTAGAATTTATCACAGGCAACTGTGCCCAGCATTAGAATTTCTTTCGCTCAGCCCTTTTATGAACGTCATCAATTTCTAATTGGGTTTGTTACTTGGTCTGACAGCATAAAAGGGCGGAGGAAAAGAAATTCTAATGCTCGGCACAATTGCCTGTGAATTTTGCTCCCGTGACGGGTTACCCCACTAGTATTAAAATAATTAAAACTAATACTTCTATTAACCCAAATCGTGTGAATAATGTTTGCAGGCAGCAGTGATTAACATGGACATAAAACAGAAAAAAATATATTTAAAGTTCTTGACTATTTTTATATTAATTAATATTAGTTGATTCTTCCAAATAAGTCACTTAAAATTTTCTTAAAAAAAAACGTAATATTAAAAGCCATCTCTTATTTGAAACAATTCTTTCTATATATAATTCTAAAATGAATAAATTGTTTTAAATAAGAGATGGCTTTTTGATATTCGTAAGTCTTTTTTTTTAAGAAAATTTTAAAGCTGACTAGAAGAATCAACTATTAAATAAGACATAAAACCTTCAGTTACAATCTGCAACTCTCGTGACCTTTATGAGTCACAGTATGACGTATGTCAGAGGTGGGCTTGCCAAAGGAGCAGCTCGGACACATGCCAGGTTTGGTTTTTTAAATAAATCTTTGGTTAAAACCAAAGGTTTATTTAAAAAACCAAACCACGCCACGCTGATACTAACTGCCCAACTGTTGCGTAGTACCGAGACAAAACGCAAACCTTTTGATGTTTACCGACTTGCGGCAAGACATGGAATAAATAGTTTGTGAAATTGCAGCCAAAAACAAAACACAAAATTAGCAGAAATATGTTTTAGAACTGTTGCCGATTTGTCTCGAAACATTAAGTTTCTGTTTTGTTTGTGTGTTGTCAGCTTGATGTAGAGTTGGCGTTATGTTGTATGTAAAACTTTGCAAGTAATACTTTTTTTTTTAAAAAAAAAAGGTGCATACGTCATATAAACTTGAAAAACTCAAAGACTGTGGTAAAATAACTCAAGTTGCATCTGCCGGAACTATGTGTGCAATCTTAAACAGTGACGTAACTTTGAAAACATACTTACGTCATAACTTTCAATTAAAACTTTGGCAATATGTTTGTAAAAAAAAAACCAGGTGAAGGACAGGTTTACGTGTGGGGTTACGGATTACTGGGCAAAGGTCCTGCGCTTCAACATTCTTTCCATCCAACTCCGATCCCGTCCACGCTTTTCGGCCAAAACCAGTTCAATCCAGATGTGAAAGTGACTCAACTGTCTTGTGGACTAAACCACTTTGTAGCAATTACTAGTAATAACAATTAATTTATCTTATTCGGTGATCGCCGAGTTGTCTAAGAACACAATGTGGTGGTCCATAATATAACGGTAAATGACGTCACAAAAACCGTCTTCATAGATTTAAATGGATGTGGTTTTGTCGAGTGTCGCAAACATCAACGACCTCGAGAAAACCACATCCATTTACATCTATGAAAACGGTTTTGCGACGTCATTTTACGGCCCACATATTACGTCACCGCTATCTTGGGAAAACCAGTCTTAACAGAACTGACACCTCACTGATGTGTGAATAGACCTGTAAAGCTTCGCAAAACATTCCGAATGATTCTGTCTTTTCTTTTCCACACAAGATCACGGCGACTTATACGCATGGGGACGAAACAAAATGTGTTGCCTTGGATTAGGAACCGATAAGGATCAATACTTTCCACTAAGAGTTCCGTTCTAGAAGAGGAAAAAACCGAATTAGAAATCTAAGAATTTCTCATTTAAAACGATTTTTTTTTCCAGGTTTCGGTGCCGGGAAAAGTTTCTAAAATAAGCTGCGGAGTTGATCACACGGCCGTCATTTGCAAATCGCTAACTTAAAAAAAAAAAACCTGAATTGTTGTTAAAAATATTTAAAGCTTCCAACAACAAAATAAAGCTATTTGATATTGTGACTTTTATTTTCGTTGAGTTTTACAGAACTTTTTACGTTGCAGTTGTTTTTTTTTTTTTGGGAGGGTGATTAATTATGCCTTTAACATCTCTGACAAAAGAAAAGATTCAAACTTTTGTGTGTGTGGTGGTTGTGGGGGAGAGGAAGAGACGGGGAAAGAAGAAAAAAAGGTGTCCTAAAGCCCCGAATAAAAACAGAAGGTCAAAAGATAATCTTTGAATTTGGCGCCATTATTGGATGCAACAACGAAAGCATTGAAAGGGAATTTTGGTTCTTCTTTGTTTTTTTGTTTTATCTTGTTTCTAATGATCGCTAAGCGACGAGAAAAAGAAAAAGTAGCTGAGTTTTTAACTCTTAACAGCTTTCCTTTTCCATCTTGATCATCTCTTTGATACCGTCACTCATCTCCTTAACGGCTTGAAATTCTGTCAAACCCATACGACGCTTGTTAGAGATGTCGTAGACACCTCCGATCGATTCAGAGTGTTCTCCGCTTGTGCCTATTGATTTTAAGAGGGAGAAAAAAATCCGCATAAGAATTTTAACAAAACGTTACTGATAACTGGCTTTTAGAGGTCTTGCAAGAAAAGAAAATATATGAAGTACGCAGGCTGCGTATCACTTATTTACTTCTGCGCTTTGTTTACAGAAGGTAGTCGTCGAAAGCATATTACAGAACATAGTCAAAACAATAAGCTCTCGCTGATTGGTGAATTTGAATTTTGACGTCACTTCTCAATATTTTCTTTTCTTGCAAGGAGTATATAACAGGTTTGCTTCAATTACAAGCTAATTAAGGTTACCATTTGAAATCTTACTAGAACTCTAGTTCACTTCTGCAGTTTGAGAACAACTTTTAAGGTGCAGTCACACTAGGCTGGTTTACAAGCCGCTGGTTGCTGCTGGCTATTAGCAGCAACAGCAAGCAGCAGCTGCTTTGGGTTCACACTTGTCCCGTCACTGCTGGTATTAGCAGTGCAAGTCATCCAATCACCGTCTTGCAAAAACACAAACTAACAACAACCAACCCAAGCAGTGGAGTTTCAACTACCACTAATAGCAACAAAAAGTTCACACTAGATGGCAGCAGCAGGAAGGGAGTCACATGACCAGCTGGTAGCTGCTAAAGTTGGACATGTCCAACTTCACCAGCTGCTGTTAAAATCACTAGCATGCTGGGAAAAGCAGCTGCTGGTAGCAGTTCAGACTATGCTGCTAGAGCGCTACAACCAGCCAGCAGCAACCAGCCTAGTGTGACTGCGGCATTAAGGTGCAGTCACACTAGGCTGGTTTACAGCCGCTGGTTGCTGCTGGCTATTAGCAGCAACAGCATCTTTGGGTTCACACTTGTCCAGTCACTGCTGGTATTAGCAGTGCAAGTCATCCAATCACCGTCTTGCAAAAACACAAACTAACAACAACCAACCCAAGCAGTGGAGTTTCAACTACCACTAATAGCAACAAAAAGTTCACACTAGATGGCAGCAGCAGGAAGGGAGTCACATGACCAGCTGGTAGCTGCTAAAGTTCGACACGTCCAACTTCACCAGCCGCTGTTAAAATCACTAGCATGCTGGGAAAAGCAGCTGCTGGTAGCAGTTCAGACTATGCTGCTAGAGCGCTACAACCAGCCAGCAGCAACCAGCCTAGTGTGACTGCGGCATAAGGTTCGACGACCATTAGGTTTTTTACTAAAGATGGTACTTTCGAATCCGCGAAATCTTGAAAAATATTCAAGATTCGAAAACTCGAATCTTCGCGCTTTTTTCGTCTTTCGAATCTTTCGAATCCTAACCTAAAAAAAAACTGTTAAAAACTTTGGTAAAATGAGTTTTAACTCCATTGACGTCCAATAGAAACGTTCACTAACAAAAAAAACCCGGCGATTGTTGCAATTTCGGTGCTGTACCCGGGTCACCAATATCATCACCTTGTGGTCCTGACCGCCACACTTGTTTTTTATTATTAGGAATTTAAAATAATATAGGATTCGAGAGATTCGCGAAGCTTTTAGGATTCGTCCCACCTCTAGTTTTTTACTTATAAATCGTGCTTCTTGGGCGGCGTTACCATCGCTACGTGACTTACACGTGGCGACGTCCATTGAGTTGTTTTTAAAGGAGCAAATTGATGTTTATAAGTATGTAGGTTTTTAAAAGCATTTTTTAAACGAAACTCATTGTCTTTTCGAAACTTAATGAATAAATTAAGCAAGTGAACACTTTTTTTTTTTTTTTTTTTTTTGCAACGATCTGTTCAGAAATAACCGTTTTATGACAGTTTTAAAAACGCTCATTTTTGGTTTTTGCTCTTATCGACAGTTTTAAAACTGTTAATAAATCATTGCTTCCAAGCAAATCGTTACTAAAAACGGTTGACTCGCTAAATTTATTCATCAAGTTTCCAAAAGACAGCGAGTTTTGTTTAAAAAAAATTCTTTTAAAAACCTACATAGTTTTTACCAGTAAATTCCCTTCTTTGCATCGTTTTCATTGTACAACTCAATAGGCGTGATTACGTGAAGACACGCAACAATGGTAACGCCGCCGTAGAAGCTCGACTAACTAAAAACCTAAAAGTCGCACCTTAACACAAGTGCATTGATTATTATTTGCGTCGGTCAGCCGCAAGGGTTTCGTACGCTCCAGGCGTGACTTAAAATTTGCGCCACCGCTTGTATTCCGTACCCTCCATCCATCACTCTGCCTACCAACCCAGACATTCACCTGTGTCGAGAGTAAAAACACGTTATTTTTTTACCTCTGACTTGCAAGTTGAAACGTCCGGCAATCTCTTCGAGTTTCGGCAACTCCTTCGCAAGTTTCGGCAACTTGATGTGGACACTAGCACGGACAGTTGTTCCGAGGTTAGTCGGGCAGAAAGTTAAGAATCCGAGACGATCGTCGTGAGAGAAAGGAACTTTGCTCTCGACGGCATTCACACCCTTTCAAAAAAAAAAAAAAAAATCAAAAGAAGCGAATTAAAAACATAGGTTCGGAAACAGATTCCGGCACTCGATGTCTCGGTATATAAAAAACATGGTTTCTCACCGCGACCAATCTCCTGTAAACCTCTCCGAGGTTTCCTCCCATCTGCATCGAAATGATGCGAAGGTGATCTTCCTCGTTGCACCAAACCAAGAAAGTCTTGTTGTCATTATGGTAGATTCCACGACCAGTTGGCCAATAGCGGCACGCGTTAGCAGCCTGCAAGAATCTGAAAATAGAACGAATCGAAAGAGATCAGTAAAAATTTCGTTTTTTCGTCTCGTTTTTTTTTTGCGATAAAAAACAAAAACAAATTTTGGTATCAGAAGAAAAAAAAAAATTAAATAAGAACATTTTGAAGATGATTTCGCAGTTGGAAACACATTTAACACGAAATGAAAAGTTCTATCCTATTGTTCTCTTTCACAGAGGTTAATAATTCAAATATTACGGCCATAGTGCTTTGATATGAATAGGAAATACATGTATTTGAAGTCTTGTCCTAAGCCAACCTCTAGTACACCGAAGAAGGCTTTGTATACAGGGAGGGGTGACCACTCTTAACAAATAAATTAGGAAGATTTTTGCACGAACTGACTTGTTATTTCTGGTCATTTGATCCTAGGGTTACTCAACAATGGAACTTGCTCCGAGAGGATGTTTGTTGTGCATAGGGAACTTTTCATTTTGGAAAGTTCATAGGGGTCAGGGGTCTTTTTTAACAAGGTAGGTATTGTTAATTATAACAAAGCAATTTCCAATGCTGCTTTTGGACTTTGTTGTCCCTCTGCCATAGGCCCATTTGAGCTGCTTGCGGAGTATTAATTCAAATTCAAAACATCAATGCACGGTGACAACATCAGCATCTGAGTAGATAGGTAACTTTTTTAATTTATTACCAATGTCTGTTGTTTGGTGGCGCATCTATCTGATAAAGTCCATTTAATTTTTTTTTAAATAATATCGCTAATCTTTGCGTAAGTCTTCACAATATTTTAACAAGAAATTTCCCGGAGGTAATTGGTCTCTTTAACCAAATTATTTTTTTGAAAGACAAACCTGTCTCCTTCTTTGAACAAGAAGTGGTCATCGATCAACTTTTGTTGAACTTCTTTGCTCATTCCGGTCAACGGATAGTAAGTTCCCTTCAGTTCACCGGTCAGAGAACTCAAAGTCTCGGAAACTTTCTTTTCCATTTCACCGTATTGCTGGAAAAAAAAAAAAAAAGGAATTTTATTTAAAAAAAAAAACTAAAATATTTCTGGGTTAATTTAAGTTTTTCTTTACTCCTTCGTTTAAGCATGGGTTGAAAGGATAGCCCTGAAGACTACGGCCGCAACGAACTCTCGTCGAAATGATGTAAGCATTCTCGGGATCCAGATCGGGAAATACGTCGACATCACCCCAATCCTTGGCGGGATGCTTATCCGTTGCCTTGAATCCACCATGATAATCCTCGATGATCGGATTGAACAGTTCGGCAAACAGAGTGTAGCTCTCGGCATCCGGAGCGTAAACACCAACTCCAGAATCCAAATTGGCAACACCTTTTACAAAAAAAAAAAAATTAAAAGAAAAAATATTCTAATTTAGAATTTTGCTTTCTTTTATTTTAATTATTATTTTTCTAAAAAAAAAAAAAAACTTCTCATTAAGTTGGTTTACAATTCAAACACACGAACTTCAAGACAAAATTTACATTTTTGATGATTCAATGTTTCATAAGCAATCATTGTAAAATATGCAAATGAAAAAGAACAATAGAACTTGAATTTATTCTTTTACTGCCATTGTTTTTTAGAAGCAACATTAAGGCCGGATCCACATCACGCAGACAAAACAGAAACTACAGTGTTTCTAGACAAATTGTTTTTGGTTTGTCTGCAATTTCACAAACAATTCCATGTCCATGGCTCAAGTCAGTAATCAAAAAGGCTTTGCAACATTCTTTCAACTCTTGTCTGTGCAGTGTGTGTGGACAGTTCGTATTAAAACAACAGAACACTTTCATAGTTTAATTATGTAACGACAATTGTGCACGTCTATGTGGACAGCTATAGTTCCCGTTCAGTCTCGAGTACTGCCGGCGGTAGTTCCCGTTCAGTCTCGAGTACTGCCGGCGGTAGTTCCCGTTCAGTCTCGAGTACTGCCGGCGGTAGTTCCCGTTCAGTCTCGAGTACTGCCGGCGGTAGTTCCCGTTCAGTCTCGAGTACTGCCGGCGGTAGTTCCCGTTCAGTCTCGAGTACTGCCGGCGGTAGTTCCCGTTCAGTCTCGAGTACTGCCGGCGGTAGTTCCCGTTCAGTCTCGAGTACTGCCGGCGGTAGTTTGTTTCATTCGAAACTTGTAACGAAATTTAAACCGTCCCTTCAAAATATACATTTTCGAAAAACCCACGGAAAGAGCTCGGATTTGCATGCAATATCGAATCAAACTGTTTCTCAATTTGTGGCCCAATTGCCATCATCATTAAAGCTACTGCAATTATACTTTTTTACTTGTTAGAGGCTAGAACTAGTTAACTCGTTCTAGCCTCTAACCAGTGTTTTTGATTAGAAAAAGTATAATTGCAGTTGCTCTAATAATGATGGCGATTGGGCCACAAATTGAGAAACAATTTGCTTCGATATTGCATGAAAATCCGAGCCCCCCCTAGTAATTAGTCTTTATAAAAAAAAAATTACTTTTTCAAAGTACGGTGTAAATTTTATCGACAAATTTCTAAAGAAAATGTCAACTAAATGAGATTTTTTGCAATGTTTTGCTTGCTACATTTGGTTTTATTATATGAATTTTAAAGAAGGTGGCATAATAATTGTGCAAATTGTTTTTAAATATTTTAATATTGTTCTATAGGGCTATCAGCGTATTTTAATAATTAATTTGCGTGCAATTGTTACTTTAGCTTTACATCCATGTAACACCCACATGGCCATGAATGAAAAAAATGTAAAATTCAACATTAACTTTACATGAGCCACTCATATACAGTGAACACCATCTGTATAACACACAAAAAAAACCGGATAACACGAAATCTATTTTCAGTTTCGTCCCTCAGTATTAGGGTTTTCCAGACAAGCAATTAAAAATCGGGACAAACAGAAGTTGGCTCCGCCCTTTTTATGACGACCGGCAACTTCTAATTGGTTTATTGTGTGGTTCGACGTTGAAAAGGCATGTGACGTCAGACTACATACATACATACATACATAACCAACCAATTAGAAGTTGCCATTCGTCATACAAAGGGCGGAGCCAACTTCTGTTCATCCCGTTTTCTAATTGCCTGTGAGAAACACTTGCTTGATACTGCATAAGAATCCGAGCCCTAGCATGCATAT
Source organism: Brachycybe producta (assembly GCA_036925085.1). Lineage (NCBI taxonomy): Eukaryota > Metazoa > Arthropoda > Diplopoda > Playtdesmida > Andrognathidae > Brachycybe > Brachycybe producta. Next base: position 2,570,673 of record JAUPFP010000009.1, on the reverse strand, counting down.
AAAATGCTTTAAAGTAGGCCGGCCCTACTTTCCTAGTTAACGATAAGGGTGACCTTGCACAAGGTCACTTCCGAAAAGAGTTCTCTTAACTGTCAGCTGTTAGCAATTGAAATTGTTGACAAGAATTTCTTCGTTCCCATTTTTGGGGGACACAGCATCATTTGAATGCAACATTGAAACGGAAAACATTTTTTAAAACTAGCAGTAAAACATTATTTTAAGATACTAGAGCCCCCCCTCCGTGCCCCCCCCCCCTCTATTCCCAGGCACCTCCTCTCCTCTTTGATTGTCTTAATCAGAGAGAAAGTATAGTTGCAAACAATTTGAAAAGTCAAGAAACAAAACATGTTTTTTTTTCTTCTTCATCTAACGTTATCACTAGGGCTCGGATTTCTATGCAATACTGAGCATATGTTTCTCAATTTGTGGCCAAAGTGCCAACTGTGAAGCAATATCATCATTAGATTAACTGCAATAATGATTTTCTTTCAAATCAAAAAGGCTGATTGGAGACCACTTATACCTATTTCTCACAACCTTCTTGTAGCTCGGGCTAAAATAGCCTTGGCTAAACAACTGTGTTCACATGTGAGCAGTTACATATGAGCTTCATGACCTGTCTAAAGGTGGCGCTCACTACAGCATATTTATTTCATTTTTACAAATTTGGCACTGGCCATTATGTGTGGACATTGTGCTGTGTATAGCCTGCATAATGTATACATAATTGGAGGGAAAATGGCTGATATTGTCCATACTAACAAAACTGAATTGCATGAGTCTTCATTGAACACACAAAATGCAACATATTTTAATTGTAGGTAGGTTGATGATTTAGAGTTTATGGAAATAAGTAATTATTAAATAAAGATCAATTGATAATTTTAAATTATTTTAATAAATTAACAAATAGACTGAAACATCTAACAATGGAAATAGAAAATGAATGACGCCATTTTCTATTCAGAATTATGACCACCAGGTGGCGTACAATCAAGTTAACTTTGTTTTGCATTCACACTAAATAATGTGTAGGCTACATATGGGTAACCAAGACTACCTAACCACAGCTAACATTTGACATTGACCACCATCTAGTGTGTGTTCTCACAAACCTTATACAACGGCTAAGTCCTTAGCCTGAGCTACATGAAGGTTGTGAGAACTAGGCACTTACCGTCCACTTACTATCATCAGTTGTCAAGAGTTCTAGCCTCTAACCAGTGGTTTTTCTTATTTTAAAGTCATTATTAGTTCATCTAAACGGGATTGCTACTTTACAATTGGCTCTTGTGGCTACAGATTGAGAAAGATTTGCTCAATTTTGTATAAAAAAATCCGAGCCCTAGTTATCACTTAAAACACATTTTATGGCTTTAAGCCTCGTTTACACGAACAGGCATTTAGAAATCGGGACGAACATAAGTTGGCTCCGCCCTTTTTATGACTGGCAACTTCTAATTTGTTGCTTATGTAGTCTGACGTCACATGCTCCGCCCTTTTCAACGTCGACCCACACAACAAACCAATTAGAAGCTGCCGGTCGTCACAAAAAGGGCGGAGCCAACTTCTGTTTGTCCTGATTTCTAATTGCCTGTAGACAGACTAGTCAGAATTCGAGATTTCATTCACGGGCAGTTTGTGTTCCCAGCCCTAGAATTTTTTTTTTAGCACCGCCCTTTTGTGAGCGCCTGACGTCATAAAAGGGCGGGGCAAACGAAATTCTAGCGCTGAGCACAGACGCCTGTCCTTAAAACCACCTTAAATTAAAAGTTGTTTAGGACAAAACGCAAAATATACGAGCCCATACATATAAACAAAAAAATTGTGTAAATTTAAAACAAACAAAAAAAAAAAAGCGAAAATTCCACATTCTCTAAATTAAATTTCAAAAGTCACGGTAACAGAATTTCGCTTCCTAAAAACAACCTCCATTCGTATAAAAAAAAGCTATTCTTTAATGGACTGAAACCAGTAATCATGAAAAATCCATTTTGAGCTCGTCAAAACTTTAATTAACATAATTAATGTATCATTCGTCCAATGATAATAATAACCACAGGAAGTGAGTGAAATTCTTTTGCAATTAAAGGCTTACGAGAAAATTATTTTTGAGGTCACACCTAAATGAACAAAAATTCCTTCACGTTGCTGTGAATTATTTAATTAAAAGAAAAACTTCCAAATTGCTTTTTACTGAATGTTATTATTTTGTTGAGCAATTTCATGTGGAAATCTTTGTACTTGAGTAAACTACCCCTGTGTCGCTATAGTCGATTTTTTCTTTATTTGTAAATAATTGAAAGCCACAACTTGCTGGGTGTTTTGTTGTTGTTCATTTCAATTGGAATTTAAACCAAACGCAGCCCCCGTAAGGGTTGGTTTATACTCACTTGCTAAGCGGCAAAGCAGCCTGCGAAGCTTCAAAAATGACGTCAGAGCTTCAGGTTTTTGCCTTCGCCAGAGCATGAAGCTAGCTTTGAAATTGTTTCAACTTTTCAAAGCTTAGCAACTCAAAAGCACCAATCAGGAAACGGATAGACAAAAGGGGTGAATAAGTCCCTTTTTCTTCCAGAAGGGGAAGGGTTCTATTGTTTTGTGTATCTGTTTTATAGGATATAAAGGTCATAAAATAAGGTAAACTTTGCAAGGCCACATGTATGTGTGAACAAGCTAAGCTTTGGGGAGCTAATTTTACAGAACTTCAAAGCTTGCAAAAAATCTTAGCAAAGTTTGGAGTATAAACCTACCCTAACCCAAGTAGCACAACATGTTACAGGCAAGTGTGTGTGCCCAGCACTACTTTTCGTTTGCCCCGCCATTTTATTTTGAGCGTCAGACCAAATATCAACCAATTAGAAATTGAAAAGGGGCGGAGCATGTGACGTCAGACTAAATTACAAACCAATCAGAAGTTGCCGTTCCTCACAAAAGGGCGGGGCAGATTATTGTATTCTGCTGAGCACACTTGCCTATCTTAATGTCGGCACAAAAAGAGCCAATTAGAAACCGGGACAAACAGAAGTTGGCTCCGCCCTTTTTAAAATAACGAACGGCAACTTCTAATTGGTTTGTTGTGTGGTTCGACGTTAAAAAGGACGAAGTATGTGACGTCAGACTACATAACCAACCAATTAAAAGTTGCGTTCGTTATAAAAAAGAGCGGAGCCAATGTCTGTTTATCCCGATTTCTAATCGCCTGTCTGATGACAGGTTCAAGCTCTTATATCTTTGGACAACCAAGTACAGACAATATAGCGGGACTAACGGCCGAACACAATGTTGGCCGGATCATTAGGCCCAACATCTTTACATAAATGCCAACGGTTGGCATTACACGTTGGTTCCTTGTTGGCGTGCTGCCTGAGAAGGAACTGTTAATAAAAATATACTGCTTCCGGTGGCAGAGAGCCGTGTTAAAAAAAATGCCCAATTCTACATTGTTTTCATTTTTTTTTTGTTATATGGCCAAAAACAAATCGAGTATAACTGAATTCAGTCCAAGACGGAACTCGTAAAGAATATTTTAAGAACTAATTTTCTTTCAAAAAAAAAAAATCACTGGAACTTGCACCACTCCTGTAAAAACGTCAATCATTTTTAGCAAATGACGTACTTGTCTTCCGTCACCATTTTTAAATGGCGTCATAAAAATGCCCTACTCTCCATGATTGTTAAAACAAAGAGGTAGCTGACTTTGAACTTGGCATATGGAGCATTAATTCTACGACATAGCTGAGTGATTTGATTTCATTTTTAAAAATGATTGCTGTTCCCGCACCTACAGTATGTTAGTACAGTGTTCATCACATTCTATTTCAGGTTTTAGAGGTACCCAGGATGTTCATTCTTTTATCCTGACTAGTGATGGTGCCATTGAAATATTTCACATTTATTTCGCGGTGAAATATTTCAATGAAGTGAAATATTTCACATGTTTCACGTGAAATATTTCATGTAAAATATTTCAATGAAGTTGCCTATCACTGATCCCAGTGCCGGATTAAGGTGGGTGCTTTTGATGCTGCAGCATTAGGCCGATTCCTGAAATAGGCCCAGATGAAAACAGACGACGACGTTAAACAGTTTACTTAGTAATTCAATGTTGAAATGTTTCGGGTCCGAATCGCGCGTCAGCTCGGATTCATGTTTCTTGACACTCTCCGATATGGGAAACTTTGATAGACTTACTAGTCTGAATCGAAGTCAAGTTGCGATTCTGCCCCACAACACTAGTTAGGAGCAGCCTTCGCAACAATGTATTGCAACAAAGAATCCTGTTGTGTACTAGCCATAGCTCAATCAGTTAAGAATGTTTTAATGTTTAATATCTTTCAAAGAAAATAAGTCTTATGCGAGTTTGAAAATAACGTACCTTTCATCAGACGAGATATTTTTAGTATTTGTTTAGAAAATGTTTATTTTGAAAGATATCAAACATGAAAATACCCCTGAAGTGATTGAGCCATCTCCTCTTCTAGCTTTCGAAACACTTTCTAGTTAGTTTTCTCCTTAATTTTGCTCTTTTGAAAGACAGAAATAATCAATAAGTTCGAAAATTAGCTGTTCATAAAATATCTTCAAGGAAGTTGAGGTAGAAATCTGAGCATCCAAGAGTAATCTGCAGCCACAGCAGCATCCTCTAGAGCATGCTATGGCAGCAATCCCATCCAAGTATCCCGCTGACAGGCAATTAGAAATCGAGAGAAACAGAAGTTGGCTCCGCCCTTTTTATGACGACCGGCAACTTCTAATTGGTTTGTTGTGTGGTTCGACGTTGAAAAGGGCGGAGCATGTGACGTCAAGACTACGTAACCAACCAATTAGAAGTTAAGTTCGTCATAAAAAAGGGCGGAGCCAACTTCTGTTCGTCCCAATTTCTAATTGCCTGTATCCCTCTGCCAGTCTCCCCTATTTGAAACAATGGCGGTAACCGCCTTAGAAAGAAATGAAATAAAGCTGGGAGGGGCGAAGTCATAACACTTTTTTTCTCTTTGGAAGTACATTAGGTTCGGTTCAGTTACCGAAAAAAAAAACGTGTTTTTCCCTCCCAACTTTCGTTTCTTGCTAACACTTCCTTCATGTGTCACTGAATAAAGGAGTTTACTGACATTGTTTAAAATAGGGAAGAAACTGGCAGCAAAATACACAAGCAATTAGAAAACGGGATGAACAGAAGTTGGCTCCGCCCTGTTTATGACGAACGGCAACTTCTAATTGGTTTGTGATGTGTTTCGACCGTGAAAAGGGCGGATCATGTGACGTCAAGACTATGTAACCAACCAATTAGAAGTTGCCGTTCGTCATAAAAAGGGCGGAGCCAACTTCTGTTCATCCCGTTTTCTAATTGCCTGTGAAGGATACTCGGATGGGATTGCTACTGCAGCATGCTCTAGAGGACGCTGCCGCGGCTGCAGACTTATTTGGGCTGCAAAGATTTCTACCACTTATACACTGAGAACTAGCTCTCTTTACCCTCAGAATTATTTAATAAAAACCGCGCCAGGTGCAAGTTATTTTTATTAGAATAAGACGAGGGAAGAACAAAAAAAAACAATCATCTTAAAAAACATCATGAAATAAGATCTTGATGTTCTGCAGACGAGTAAACACATATCGAAAATAGAACACAAGTTCCCCCTCCCCCCCCCTCTCCATAGAGTGAAGAGGGTTCTCTCCTCCCCCCTTCTCTCTCAGCCTTCCAGAAAAGAAAAAGGGGGGTGGGGGGGGGACGCCAAGAAAGACAGAAACAAAAAGGCCTACTCTGCAACCTTGGACCTCCCAAAAACAGCAGCAAAACAAAATCCAAACATTTTAAAGATGAGCAAATATTCAATAAATCGATATAACTGTCTCGAGCATCGTCTCGTGTTACGGGCACGCGACTAAAACTATAGGCAAGTAACGACAGTAAGATACAGTCGTTTGCCCCCGCACCCTTTTATGAGGAACGGCAACTTTCTAATTCGTTTGTTATGTGGTCTGACATCATATAACCCGCCCCTTTTCAATTTCTAATTGGTTGATATTTGGTCTGACGCTCATAAAAGATCGGGGTAAACGACTGTATCTTATACCTAGTACACACCTGATAATTTAAATGCATTTAAATAATAAACGTGTTCTACAGAGCCCCGTGAAGGGCAAACAAACAATATGTCGAATTCTATTTATTCAGTTAATAATCTTAAAATATTGAGTTAATACTTAAATATCTAAACTATTGACAAAATATTGATTTAGTACTTCAATTTAAAATAGTAATAATAAAAGGTCAATTTTTATTTGGTGTTCATGTCCTTAACTGGATTCCGTATAATTCACCTAAACACATTTAATTTGAATTCATTTAACTCATGTGTGTGTGTGTAACAAGGTATTACTGCCCGCCAGTGTTGCCAGATTCTTTCGATGTCAATTTTCATTAAAAAGTTCCCAATTTGTACAATCTTAAAAGCTGCAAACGCAACATTTTCATTGAAAGATTACAGCAATGACATAAAATAAAATTAAAAAAAAAAAAAGGAAGTTGATGAAACTATTTAGTAGGAAACAGCAGCAGGAAACAATTTCGTAATTAAATGACGTCATTCATCATTTCTCATTTTTTTTTTTTGGCAGACAATCAGTAGAAAAATTAGAAATTTGTCTTCCTCGCAATAAAAAACAAAAGTCAGGAAAAGAAAAGATATTAAAACAAAAATAAGAACAAATAAAACAATGTTTTAGGTGAGAATAATTGTAGGCTAATGTATTATTAATGACGATATATTAGGAGAGGGCTTTTATGAAAGTTCCCATTGAGAGAAATGAGTCACTCATCAGTGTCACGCCTCCTCCCACCCCTCAATCCATATTCCCCCCCCCCCCCCCAGTCAATAGAAACGAACAAGGGAAGGAGGTCAGACACAAGGACACAAAAAAAAAATAACTAAACCCAGACTACATCATCCATCACCGAAGTTATAACCAACAACCATTCAGTTTTATATACAAATGATGTCAAAAGTTTGATAGAAGCGAGAAGGAGGAGGTTGGAAAAATCCAATTATAGACAGACATATTCAAGGGATGAGACATTTGAATCCTGCGAATCTTCAAAAAGATTCGAAAACTCGAATCTTCGCGCTTTTTTTTGTTTTTCGAATCCTAACCTAAAAAAAAAAAAAACTTAAAAACTTTGGTAAAATTAGTTTTAACTCCTTTGAAGTCCAATAGAAGCGTTCACTAACAAAAAAAAAACCGGCGATTTTGCAATTTCGGTGTTGTATCCGGATCACCAATATCATTACCTTGTGGCGACCCTGAGTGAAGCCACACTGTTTTTTTTATTATTAATAATTTAATATTTAATATTATTTCATTTATTTGTATCTTATTAATGAATAATAGAGGATTCTTATATGAAGGATTCGAGAACCTTTTAGGATTCGGATTCGAGAAAATTTACGATTCGTCCCACGTCTACCATATTCCCTTCTTTCCTTACGAGATCCAATGGGACTATTAAGACTAAATAGTGAAAACACCTCAACAGGGTTTTTTTTTTGCCATTTTTTTTTTTGGGGGGGAACACATTATCAGTGCTTCAGTGATTCCAGAAACCACTTTCAAATATTTCAGGAACCATTCAAAAACTAAAGATATTGAATGATTCCAAAAGCTTCCTCTTCTTTGTATCCTTGAACAATTCATGTATTTTAAAAGCCACACACAATGCCACTTCAATGCTTATATAATGCATACTTACCGCCTATGGCGATTTCCATAACTTTTTCAATGTTTCTTGGAAATACCGTTTGCCTTTAGAAACCAATCGGAGTTTCAGTCCATCCTGAAGCACCCAGTGCATTCCGCTCCGTGACCCCAGAAAGCATACTGTGCCACCCAGTACCTCCAGAAATGACCAGAGTGCCTCCAAAAAGCACCAGTGTCACTCAGCACCTCCAGAAATGACCAGAGTGCCTCCAAAAAGCACCAGTGTCACTCAGCACCTCCAGAAATGACCAGAGTGCCTCCAAAAAGCACCAGTGTCACTCAGCACCTCCAGAAATGACCAGAGTGCCTCCAGAAATGACCAGAGTGCCTCCAGAAATGACCAGAGTGCCTCCAGAAATGACCAGAGTGCCTCCAGAAATGACCAGAGTGCCTCCAGAAATGACCAGAGTGCCTCCAGAAATGACCAGAGTGCCTCCAGAAATGACCAGAGTGCCTCCAGAAAGCACCCAGTGCCTCCAGAAAGCACCCAGTGCCTCCAGAAAGCACCCAGTGCCTCCAGAAAGCACCCAGTGCCTCCAGAAAGCACCCAGTGCCTCCAGAAAGCACCCAGTGCCTCCAGAAAGCACCCAGTGCCTCCAGAAAGCACCCAGTGCCTCCAGAAAGCACCCAGTGCCTCCAGAAAGCACCCAGTGCCATTTAAGTGTCATTTCAAGATGTATAAAATTAAAAAAGGTGGCTTTTTCACTGTACCTGATTGGATGACGTCATTCAACGTGGCTCCCATGGCTGTCTTTCGGCCTTTGACTGCGTCAAAAACATCCCTGGTAAGGTACTTCTTAAGCAAAGACTTGCAGTTGGGTGCTGCTTGCAATGTCTGAAATCCTTCCTCCAATTTCTCCGCAGTTGGTTGATCCACCATTTTCGATGAAGAGTTTTTAGAAGAGGAACAATTGATGACTGAAACTTCACTGCTTCTCTTCCTGACAAGAACAGAACAAAGAAGACACAATACAGTTAGAGGGTTGCCCACTTTATAGAGGCGAGGATTGAACGTAGACCACGTGGTGCAACTGACAGCCAATCGAATGCAAATGGGATGAGGCTGAAATCGCATTTTTCGTCTCTAACTTACTTTTTTTTTTTTAGTAGAACTGTTTTTTTTTTTTACTGAAGGAAACTGTTTCCAGCTCAAAGAACAGAACGGGGGGGGGGGGGGAAGAGATTACAATGGGTCTTGTCTAGGACTGGGGGAGGGAGGTGGTGGTAGTTTACACATGATTTAATATTATTTAAAGGGGAACAAACTTATTTCAATGCGAAAAAAAAAAATAAGTTCTATCATTGTCTTATTTATATGCAAATAAAAGAAAGAATTAAGATAAGAACGCATCTGTTTTTTTTTTTTTGCATTTGAAAATTAAATATTTGCATAATTCATTGATGCGTTTTATGCATTAGAATGTTGACTTTGATAACACCTTTTTGTTCTTTCTTGAGGACACTAAGTTTATCTCAACTCTCGAGAGCAAACAGTGGTCCTTGAGAGCGTCTACAGAGGGCACTAAATGTCTCTCGAGAGAGAGAGCGTACAGGGTGATTTGAGAGCACTGTACATGGTTAAGAGTTCACTCATTGTCAAGATTGTAATATTATATTGGTCTAGCAGACTCCAGCTTATAGAAAACACATTTTAAACACTCAAGTGTGACACTTATACCTTGTACACACACACAAACACGAGTTAAATGAATTCAAACTAAATGTGTTTAGGTGAATTATACGGAATACAGTTAAGGACATGAACACCAAATAAAAACTGACTTTTTTATTATTTTAAACTAGTGGGGTAGCCCGTCATAAATGACGGCAGCAAAATTCACAGGCAATTGTGCGCATGCGCGTCGTTTTTTTCCTTTTTTTTCCTCTTTTCATTTCAATTTCAGTTACCCCCTCCCACGTTTCTCTCTCTCTCCCCCCCCCCCCTTCTACACTTTCCAAAGGAAGAGTTCAACATATAGTTGACCTTGAGAGAAAAAAACGGGTCATTTATTCAAATTTATATAAATTCCGACGTGCTTCAATGGTTTTTGTTACTCTCCACACACACACACACACACACACACACACACACAGACCTGGGATATTATATATATAATTGTAAATTAAAAGGTGCGGAGCAAACGACTGTATCTTACTGTCTTTACTTGCCTATGTCATAGTGTGCCTACAGAGACCACAGGGCCCAGGCGCACAAAAAGCACCTCGAGTGTTGTGAGTGAGCACTTGAGCGTGCTTTGATAACATTGAGAGCGTTCAGTGTGTTTTACTATTACGCTCAATTTGTTTTGTCTGGATCGCCGTCAGTGTGTGTCTTAAACTCTAAAGCCCCGTTTTCACGATAGTTGTTGTCATGAGAGCAGCAACTATCGCGAGAACTCTCATCGTGCAAACCACATGATAGTCACTATCGCACTGTCGCGATTACACTATCACACTATCTCGTTTGACTATAGATAGTTGATAGTACTGTCGCGATAGTAATAGTTGTTGTGTGACCGCTTATATCCACTTATATATATAAGTCCTACTTATATATATCCACTTTGTAGGGATATTTGGCTTCTGGAGGGAGAGAGGCAACACTGTTGTTGACTCAATGATATCTATGAAGTTAGACATTAACACTGTCATGACAGTCTTTGACAGACAGACAACTATCACATTACTTCAAGACATGTAGACAGTTGCTATCGTGAGAGTGAACTATCGCAACTTTCATGACAGCTACCCTCATGAAAGAACTATCGCCGTCAAAACGAGGCTGTGTAACACTGTGTAATATGACTATAGGACACACTGAACACAGCTCAGCACACACTGAAAAGATTCTCGAGAACAATTAAACATTGTTTTCAACTCCATCCTCTTTTTTTTTTTTCTCCAAATTTTATTATGTGTAAAATAATAGTGTGTGTCCTCTGTATCTGTGTGTGTATTTTAGTTATTTTCACCTAGGCCTATTTGGCAATGGAGTACATTTTTATTTTTTTTTTTTTTAAAAAAAGAGGAGTCACCTTGAACTAGAAACTAAGAGCTTAAGTTGAAAAATATCTTTCAACATTTCAGTCCGATTACACGTGTACACACCATTGATAATGAGTAAAAGAATGTACCAATCATCATCATTTTCTATTGAAATGTACTTCAAAAGTAATCAATTTTCTTCTTTTTTTCTTCTTCTCAAGAATCATTTTTTTTTTCCCACAAACATATTCTTTTTTTAATCATAATTTATATTCTTAAGCCTGGAACACACATGCGGAATTCCGCCAAGGAAAAAGAAAATAGGAAAAGGAAAAAAAAAAAAAAGTTGTGTCATTACTACATTAGTGTGTGTTCAATCGCAAAGCATTTTTCATAGTAATCTTTCAAGTGCACAGTTCAATTGAAACAAAACTACTTGAAGTTTTCTTTCACTCTCAAGAATCCTCAACAGCAAACTCTCACGTAATTCTTTCTATTGCACCGTTGCAATAGAACGAATTAAGCGAGAGAGTTTGCTATTAAAGATTAAATATTCTTGACACTAAAATTCTCAAATAAAAAGTGCAATTTGCACTGTTTATTTGAGAATTTAAGTGTCAAGTGGTGCCTTAAGTGTGACGTCATCTCTTTTGATATAGTTCACTCTTAAAATATTCTTTAATAAATCAAGATCAACGAGCAATGACTTTGTACAAAACTCTCAAGTACTCAATTTCATTGAATGATTTACAGTACTTCTACTTGACTCTCAGAAAAATGCTTTTAAATAATAAATGTTTTCTACAGAGCCCCGTGAAGGGCAAACAAACAATATGTCGAATTTAATTTATTCAGTTAATAATCTCAAAATATTGAGTTAATTAACTTAAATATAATTTATATAAACTATAGACAAAATATTGATTGAGTATTTCAATTTAAAATATTAATAATAAAGTCAATTTTTATTTAGTTCATGTCCTTCATGTGTGTACAAGGTATTAGGTGAATTTATACGGAATCCAGTTAAGGACACGAACCAAATAAAAATTAACTTTATTATTTTAAAATTGAAATACTAAATCAATATTTTGTCAATAGTTTATATATTATATTTAAGTATTAACTCAATATTTTCAGATGATTAACTGAATAAATTGAATTCGATATATTCCTTGTTTGTCCTTCACAGGGCTCTGTAGAACACGTTTATTATTTAAATGCATTTAAATTAGGTATTAGCAAGCAATAACAATTTAATTTCGTGCATGTTTGTGCAACTTATCGACCACGAAACTTTCTTGCGCACTTAATGATCAAATTGCATAACTAATTAATTGTCATTTAAAACATTTGTGTTTAGTTTTTAATGTAAATAGTTGTTAATTTTATAATGTTTATTATTTCTATTTGACAAGACGAGATTGACTAATTGCACAAGAAATGCACATTGCAGAAATACGAAAATAGAAAACAATAGGAAAAACTCAATAATTTAACCAATGAAATTTCTAATTCGAAAACAAATGTTATTTTTGAAGTTAGCCTTTAAAAAAAACATTTTCCATGACGCATTTTTTTTAAAATAAATATTGAAAGAGACCCCCTTCTCTCTCCAGAACTTGTTCGTTATCTTCTTAAATAAACGTCCCCTTTAATCTTTATTTGCTTCCTTTTTTTCCAAATGTAAATTTATAATGGGGAGGGAGGGTTATCTAAAAAAGAACTTTGAAAAGTAAAGTTTTTATGAGAGAATATGGCATGAGTCATTCTTGCAAATTATCCAAAACTGCCTGTGACCGCTAGGTGGCAGCACATTGTAAGAAAGCAAGCGTGAAACAAATGGCCGCCATTTTTGGTTGGCTTTGAAAAAATTAAAACGTGTTGGAAAGTTACTAATATAGTTTTTAAGCAAACTTTCGAATTTATTTATAAACTAAAGCTGCTTTTCTAAAAAAAAAAGTAGAAGATATTAGAAGTTTATCACAAAGTTCTAATTGCAAGTCACATCACAGGTTGTTTTGCAAGTTGAATGAGCCCATATGTCCAATAAGCGCCTCTAGTGGCAGTCGGCTAAAAGATGGCCCCCTAAGAAGTTAGCAGACGAAACTTTAACATAGAACTCTGTGGAAAAATCGCTGCACTGGCAAGTTTTTTTTTTGCCGTTTTCTCGCAAATTACTCGCCCAATTATCGTGAATTTTTTGAAAAAATAAAGACAAAAGTACGTAGTTTCACATCCATGCATTAATTTTTTAATATTCCTCGTTGTTTTTTTGTTTTCTATGTTTTGTTCTGAAAGTTGCTGTTAAACCGAAACATTAACATGGAAGCCAATGGAGATTTCGATATGTCTGTAAGTTCTTTTGCTGTTTGTTTTCTTGTAAATTACTTGCACAATTATCGTGAAATCTTAAAGAAATAATGATAAAAATAAGCAGTTTTATAATTAATCATTGTTTAATTATATATTCTTCCTGTTCGTTTGTTTTTCATGTGTTCTTCAAAAAATTCACCTCAACTGTTCAGTGTAGGGTTAAGAGTAAAACATTGAAAACAAACAAACAACGAGGGACATTAAACCAATGCCTGATTGTGAAACTACGTACATTTTTTATTTCTTTAAAATTTCACGATAATTGTGCAAGTAATTTATAAGAAATAAGCAAAAGAACTTATGGACATATCGAAATCTCCATTGGCTTCCATGTTAAAAGTTTCGGTTTAACAGCAACGTTCAGAATAAAACATCAAAAACAACAAAACAATGTGAAATATTAAAAAAAACTAATGCAAGGATGTGAAACTATGTACTTTTATCTTTATTTTTTTCATAAATGCACGAAAATTGGGCGAGTAATTTGCGAGAAAACGGCAAAAAAACTTACCGGTGCTGCGATTTTTCCATAGAGTTCTATGTTAAAGTTTCGTCTCCTAATTTCTTAGGGGGCCATCTTTTAGCCTAAGTACTGCCACTAGAGGCGCTTATTGGACATATGGCTCATTGCATTGAAGTTTGCTAGTGTGATAGCCAATATAACTACACCCTAGCACCTACACACTAGCAGCCTCCAATGCAATTCAATTTGCAATGCAACCTGTGATGTAACTTGCAACTAGAACTTTGTAATAAACTTCTATATCACACTCTATGCAACCTAGTTGCATTCAATTTTCTAAAAACCTCTTTGAAAAATAAAATGGCGTCCAGACAACAGGCAGACATTATTTGTAGGACCAATTAGAAGTTGCCGTTCGTCATAAAAAGGGCGGAGCCAACTTCTGTTCATCCCGTTTTCTAATTACCTGTGTTCTGTTTCTCAGTTCAGTTTCATGTTCAGTCGAACTGTCAGTTTGTCCTATGTGTAAAATAGAAAAGACTGATATAGCCTGATAGGATAACTGAAACAGAAACGCGAACTGACGGGATCGCCCGACCTGTTTGTTAAGCGAAATTCCCTCATTAACTTAACACTCAAGTCAGTGCTGAATAGGCATGAAGAGAACTGAAAAAACTGGAGAACTGAAACCGCCTTCCTGACTAAAAATGTGACAAAAAGTGAAAATGAAACTGAATTGAGAACAGAACTGACCGTGTGAAAGGCCCTTTAGAGATGGGTCATTTTCAAAGTCACACAAAAGCTTTATTTAAAAAAAATATCAACGTGAAAAATACCCTGAAGCGATTAAAGCTTTAAGCTATACACACTCTATTCTAGTTTCTAAAGCACATTCAAATTTCTTCCTAATTTTTGCGCCTGAAAGACAGAAACCACCTTATTTTTTGCAATAATTGGGTGGCATTTATAAAAATTTAACTTCTTCCCAAAATGTTTTATAAAATATTCAATCATTCCTCCTTCAAAGACGAATTAAGCAACAACAAAAAACGTCTAGAAAAAAAAAACTTGAATTATTTCCAACAATAAAAATGTGTCCTTGTCTTTTTTTTTTTTTCTTAAATATATCTAAAATTTCGTTCAAAATGGAATCGATCGATGGTGAGGCTAAAAATGGCCGCCCTTCACCATACATTTATCAAACCCTAGGCAAGAGAGAAAGAGAGAAAAAAAAAAAATACCCCGCCCCTATGTCCTCATTTCGTCGCCTTATATTTTGACGGTACTCCCAATTCGCCGTCAACTATTCTCAAGATAAAACTACAAAGAGCCAATTGCGGCCCTCGACAACTACTCTACATGTGAAAGGTTGAGAATCGATTGGCGGCAAACTGGGGAAAAAAAAACATTCCAAATTGTACAGTGAGAGAGCGGAGAGCCTATCAGAATTCCGAAAAAACAAACAAACAAAAAAAACAACCCAATTTATGGCTGAAAGCCAAGAAAGAACGAAAAAAGCACCGAAAATCTAGGGCTATAGAGAGACTCAGAATAATTAAGAGAAGACCTAAATATACGACATTGTTTCCAAAAGAAACCCATCCCTCTCCTCCCTACTAATTCTATTCAGAACCAAAAATATATTCGGCAACAAAAAAAAAAAAACACAAATTATATCCTAATTAACATAATTAATTCACATAAATCAAATTTAAACAAAAAAAAGTTCTTACCTGCAACAACACAACATAAGTAGGCTCTTCTTATTTATAAAAATATATTAAATGGTTTATAAAAGACGTTTTGTTATTAAAACTGTGGTTAGAAATCGTTATAGTAACCTCTAAAATGGGTGGAAAACGGGTGGGGGAGGGAGATTTCGGTTGGAGGGGAGGGAGGGAAGATTTTTCTATAAAGTAAATGCGGCTCACGAATATATTTTTGAAACGCGAAAAGAAAAAAAAAAAAAATCAATGAAGAGAAAAGAAAATATGACAAAATAAAATAACTAAAAATGCACTCATCAAACAATTTTAGAAGAAATAAAATGATAAAAGAAATATCAAATGCTGTTAATTGGATATTTATAACAAATTGATAATGAAAAAGATTTCACTCATTAATCAACATGAACACACACACAAAAAAAAAGATTGTCAAAATATCTTTTGTTATTTGACGTTGTTCAACCTTCATATAGCATAAAGGGGCCACAAAAGTTAGGTTCCGCGGCATTGCGAGCCACAATAGTTGGGCTTATTGTAAGACATTTTTTTTTCCACGTGCACATTCCATGTTTTAAATTATAATTAATTGTAACGAAACACTTTCCGAGTGGAACAGAATTAGTTCAGGGGGTTTCATAGTTCGCTCTAAAAGTGATTGGCTAGGTCACTTATTCTACTCTGATTCGGGCGAGGAAAGGAACAAACTGGTCCCTTTCGTTTCCTTACAAGTTCCTCTCTGTTACGAACTTTTACAGCTTAAAGGATCTTTTAGCTGTCTGCTGCTCCTCAGGCTTCCACCTGAACAAAAGCCAGTAGATCGTGTAGTCTTCCCTGGTTCCATTTAGAGAGTTGTATCCAGGTTTGAACCTGGATTAGCGGCGTTAAAGCTCTTCTTCAACTTTAGAAAATACAAAACAAAGACTTCGGCAACCTTTTGTACATAATAACAGTTCATTTCTCCAACCAAAACTCACTCCTTTGTACAGAAAAACACGAATTTATATACCAAAGAAGAAAATTCTGATAAGACTTTCTCAGAATCCTCCCATTGGTCACTTACAAAAATCAAAACCAACTAGACCAATCAAATTGATTGACCAGTGGTCAACAAAAATATTAAATGACTCATCTGTTAAAAACAAAATACAAAAGAGAAATGCAACCCCATTGACTCAAGTGTTGCTGTTTATCAGGAAGATCTCTTTATGTTAAGGGGTGAGACTGGGAGGAAAGGACCAGGCATTGGGGAGGTGTGAACCAAACAAGAATATTCGTATCCTTGGGGTTTTTAAAGGGAAAAATCAGTAGCACAGAACTGGGTCAACCTTCTGGACAACTGTACAGAGAGATGACAAAGTTCCGTGCCATTCCACAAAAAAAAACCGAGCCAGGATCACTCCTGGACTGATCGTTTCATAATAGATTACGATTGCTAATCATAATTCCGTTTGAACTTAATATATTTGACTCCTGGATGTGACTAACTTATAATCCAATATAATTACAAGAAACATTTTAAAATAAATAAAAAAATCTAATTAGTAATTAATAATTTTTCTGGGTGCACACTTTTCATTGTCCAAGTGCACACTTTGAAATTGCCAGTGCACACAATCTGTGTCCAAATGAAATTGTTTGGAAAAATTACACGTGGTGATTGTCCTAAACCACAGTCCAGTCATATTCATAAAGCACTATACATTGGCAGGGTTGACCACTCTAGGAAAATTAGGGAGATTTTTGCACAGGCAATTAGAAATCAGGATGAAGAGAAGTTCGCTCCACCCTTTTTATGACAACCGGCAACTTCTAATTGGTTTGTTGCGTGGTTCGACGTTAAAAAAGGCGTAGCATGTGACGTCAGACTACATAACCAACCAATTAGAAGTTGCCGTTCGTCATAAAAAGGGCGGAACTAACTTCTGTTCGTCCCGATTTCTAATTGCCTGTGATTTTTGCTAAGACAGATTCATATTATTGGTCTTTTTTTCTCCTAGAGAACACTTCCTGAGGAAGTGGTGAATTCGGGTAATTTTGTTTTGTGGGATTGACAATTGTATATTCATTTTGTTTCTATAGATGTGCATGTATATGTGCTTGACAATGCTTTATGCTGCATGTAGATTTTTATGTCCCTCTGCTATATGCCTATTTGGCTGCTAGCAGCGTACTAATTGTAAAGCGGCAGTCACACTAGGCTGGTTTACAAGCCGCTGGTTGCTGCTGGCTATTAGCAGCAACAGCAAGCAGCAGCTGCTTTGGGTTCACACTTGTCCAGTCACTGCTGGTATTAGCAGTGCAAGTCATCCAATCACCGTCTTGCAAAAACACAAACTAACAACAACCAACCCAAGCAGTGGAGTTTCAACTACCACTAGTGCCACTACTAGCAACAAAAAGTTCACACTAGATGGCAGCAGCAGGAAGGGAGTCACGTGACCAGCTGGTAGCTGCTAAAGTTGGACATGTCCAACTTCACCAGCCACTGTTAAAATCACTAGCCCGCTGGAGAAAGCAGCTGCTAGTAGCAGTTCAGACTATGCTGCTAGAGCGCTACAACCAGCCAGCAGCAACCAGCAGCTGGGAAACCAGCCTAGTGTGACTGCGGCATTATGCCGCAGTAATTGTAATCGTAATAGTACTTTTACATAATACCTTATACGGAGTGAGAAAATTGTCAGAAAAAGCAGATAAGAATAAAAATAATCGGCACGTAATCTTAATAAAATGATAATTTAGAGTATAACGATCACTTTTAATTAATAATATTAAAAAAAATCGCATAAAAATATATTTTATGTATCATTTCATTTTTGAGTTGTATTGGAAACGTCTGAAGATGGACATGCTGTGACTACTTCAAATTAAAATTGAAGTTATTTTAATAAACTATTAGAATTAATGTATATATTTTTTTTTACAGTGTGAAAGTTAAGAATGGTTTTTTAAATTTTGTCTCAGAAAGAACCCTCTGACTTTCTCTTCACGGAACTCCATTTGGGAAACGCTGCTGGTATGGGGGAATCCCATCTCCGGATCCCAGGAGATGATTCTCGCACGGTATATATGGCAAGACAGGCAATTAGAAAACGGGATGAACAGAAGTTGGCTCCGCCCTTTTTATGACGAAAGCAACTTCTAATTGGTTGGTTATGTAGTCTGACGTCACATGCTCCGCCCCGTTCAACGTCGAACCGCACAACAAACCAATTAGAAGTTGCCGTTCGTCATAAAAAAGGGCGGGGCCAACTTCCGTTCATCCCGCTTTCTAATTGCCTGTTATGACAAGCATTTAAAAAAATGTTTCAAAAAAGTTTTCCAAACGTTTTTCAAAAAAATTTTCCAAACGTTTTTCAAAAAAAATTTCCAAACGTTTTTCAAAAAAAAATTTCCAAACGTTTTTCAAAAAAAAATTTCCAAACGTTTTTCAAAAAAAATTTTCCAAACGTTTTTCAAAAAAATTTTCCAAACGTTTTTCAAAAAAATTTTCCAAACGTTTTTCAAAAAAATTTTCCAAACGTTTTTCACAAAAAATTTCCAAACGTTTTTCAAAAAAATTTTCCAAACGTTTTTCAAAAAAATTTTCCAAACGTTTTTCACAAAAAATTTCCAAACGTTTTTCAAAAAAAATTTCCAAACGTTTTTCAAAAATATTTTCCAAACGTTTTTCAAAAAAATTTCCCAAACGTTTTTCAAAAAAATTCCCAAACGTTTTTCAAAAAAAATTTCCCAAACGTTTTTCAAAAAAAATTTCCAAAAGTTTTTCACAAAAATTTTCCAAACGTTTTTCAAAAAAAACTTCCAAACGTTTTTCAAAAAAATTTTCCAAAAGTTTTTCAAAACAATTTTTCAAAAGTTTTTCAAAACAATTTTCAAAACAATTTTCTAAAAAGTTTTTTAAAAAAAGTTTTTCAAAAAAAAATTTTCAAAAGTTTTTTAAAGAAATGTTTCAAATATATTTTTTGAAAAAAATTTTTAAAAAAATTTTTCAAAAATCTTTTTTTCAAAAATTTGTCAAAAAAAAAAATTTCCAAAATTTTTAAATAAAATTTTTCACAGGAGGACTCAGAGGAAGTACATGAAAGAAGTCAGGAGAGGTTGACACTAAAGTTCTTAGTCGCTGCCGTAACGCATTTTCTCCATAGGAAAACACTTGTTATTTTTCAACAGTTGAAATTTTCACTGCGTACAAATTTTCGCCACAGTGGAAACAAGGCCTTAAGTGTTTCAATCTACCAGCGTTTTTCGCATTCACACAATATTTAGTTGTTGATGGTGGTGACATATATCCCACATAAAAAGACATGGCTTATAAAATAAGAAGATCTAGACTTTAAGACGACACTTCGGATGCTCTTTTGTTCCTCTAAGGAAATTTTCATTTCATTTCAAATTTCATTATACAATTTTAGTTGTTTATTTTACTTGTATTTTGTTTTACATTTTATTTTCTAGCTGTTTTTACTGTTTTACTGTTCCTGTAGTGTTATTATTATTTGTTACGCGCAATAAAAGTTCTTTTTTTTTCACATTTTTTAACTATTATTTTTGCACTTCCCTTGTTTTTATAATTTTAATTACACTCAGTTGGTGTGTGTTTCCGGTGGGACGATTCTGTGTGGGACGATTGTAACTGACAACGTCAAGGGTTGGAGGTTGTGACACCCCCCCCCCCCCATTCTTTAGGTTAAGGGAACTTAAGAGGCTACATCACAAAATTACTTCGAGAAATTTCTGCAAAGAGCGCTAGCATCGTTTTTCTATTCAGCCCATAGACCCAATGTTAAAACACACAGTTGCGGCGGTAATATGTTTATTTTTCATATTTAAAGTTGTCCAATATTTAAGTTTTCAAAGTGCAATGTGGACCTTAAATATATGCCGATCGAGTGATAGAATGACAAAAAATTGGTAAGTGCGGTTCTATTTTTAAAAACTACTTCAAAATGGCGAATTTCTATAACTCTTATGTTAAAACTCCATTGAGTAAGCCCAAAAAACATCAATTAAAATACTCACAAAAAACACGTAAAAAAAATTTTAAAAAACCAGAAAAAAAAATCAGCACGCGCGCCAATGTGTTGGCTTCACTGTGTTTTAATTGCGGTTTTTTAAAATTATTTTTACGTATTTTTACGAGTATTTTAATGGATGTTTTTTTTTTGCTTATTTGGGTATACTCAATGGAGTTTAACATAAGAGTTAAGAAATTCGCGATTTTTAAAGTTTTTTTAAAAAATAGAACCGCACTTACCAATTGTTTGTCATTCTATCACGTGATCAGCATATATTTAAGGTGCACATTTCACTTTGAAAACTTAATATTGGACAACTTTAAACATGAAAAATAATCATATTGACGCCGCAACTGTATATTTAAAAAATTAATGTTTCTTCTTTAACAATGGTTCTATGGGCTCAATAGAAAAACGATGCTAGCGCTCTTTGTGGAGAATTTTTGAAGTCATTTTGGGACGTAGCTTCTTAAGAGCCTACAGTGAAAAAAAACTTACAAAAATCTTCGCATGTAGGCGCTTCTGTAGCTGTGACGTCAACATGTGGCAAAAAAATCAATTTTGATACACTTTTGTCCGCCATTTTCTCTCTTATCGATGGATAAAAGTGGGTATATTTTAATAACGACTCTTTTTTGGGTAAATATGCACTACTGAAAAAAGGAAGAACAACTTTTGATCTACAATCGTGAGTAATTTGAGTCATATACAATTAGTGGTCAAATTTTAGGGTATCATGAAACTTACTGTTAGTGGGAAGTTTGATCCTATAAAATGTATAAACGGAGGAGCGCTTGTCGCCTATGGGATTTAACATGAGCTAACAAAATACGAGATTTTAAAATGAAATTAAAAATAGAAAAACTAATTATAAATTTGTACCAATGTATCACTAGATGAGCAATATTGTTATGTACATATTACAATTTGAATTTTGAAAATAACAATTTTTGTTGCAGAAAACAAAACATTTGTGTGAACCATGTATTTTTTAAATAGGAATTTAACATGGGCTAAAAAATACGAGATTTTAAGCGAAATTAAAAATAGAAAAACTAATTATAAACTTGTACCAAAGTATCACTAGATGAGCAATATTGTTATGTACATATTGCAATTTGAATTTTTAAAATAACAATTTTCGTTGCAGAAAACAAAACATTTGCCTGAACCATGTATTTTTAAAATAGGAATTTCTCTTTCTCATTGGTTTCAATGGCTTAGCTGTGGGGCGCCACTAAACGGCGAAAAGTGGAACTATAATTGTCATCTGCTAATATTCAAAATGGCGTCACACATATAGGCTCTTAATAGTAAATTTTTTTTTTCTTCTATATCCTGAAAAATTTTAATTTTTGGCATGTGGGGAAATGCTATACCCTGTAAACGTTTTCCGCCAAATTTGGACGAAAGTTTCGCAAAAACGTCCAACGAACGTTTTTTTTTTACTTCCTGTGTCCTATATGCACAGAATACCGTGAAGAACAAACAGGAAATTCTTGTGCTGCTCCTTTGATGTTGCTGTGACAGAAATCCATGACCAGGGAATCGGTTACTCAAGCAACTTCTATAGGGAGCCGACATTTTGAAAAGGATTATAAAAGACATTCTTATCATAGTAGTCTATGGAAACTTGTGCACATGCGCAGAAAAAAAAAATGATGTCACAAGTTAATGGCCCTGTTTCCCTTTTGTGTATCCATACATAGCCTCCCATAACTACAGAAGGCTAATAGACACAGGCATTTAGAAATCGGGACGAACACAAGTTGGCTCCGCCCTTTTTATGATGACTGGCAACTTCTAATTAGTTTGTTGTGTGATTCGACGGTTGAAAAGGGCGGAAGCATGTGACGTCAGACTACATAACCAACCAATTAGAAGTTGCGTTCGTCATAAAAAGAGCGGAGCCAACTTGTGTTCGTCCCGATTTCTAAATGCCTGTGCTATAGCGACAGGCATCTGTAGACATCTTCAGAATTTCTTTGGCCCCGCCCTTTTATGAGCGTCATCCATTTCTAATTGGTTTGTTACCGCGTCTGATGTCACATGCCCCGCCCTTTTTATTTCTAATTGGTTACTAATTGGTCTGACGCTCATAAAAAGGCGGAGCCAAAGAAATTCTGAAGTCGTCTACAGATGCCTGTCGCTATAGTATATATGAGAGCCTACGGTTAGGTCCAAATTCAAGACAGAAAACTTAGTACTTTTTAATTTCAACTAGAACTCTCAGAACCAGATTCCAACATTGAAGATCCTATTTAATGGAATACTTCAAATAAGTGTTGTTTTTTATGTTGGAACCCTGCTTAGAGAGTTTCAGATTTAACTTTAAAAAGTGCCTGCCACCTTCTTGAATTCGCTTCTTCTAAATCACATTTTTGTAGACAATCAAAAATATATAAAACAATTATGACGTCATACAACAACAACAACAACAAAAAAACGAGCATGGCCGAACTAAAAATATACCGGCTTCATGTCTTCAATGATTTACAGCCAAAAAGAATCAAATAAAACTCAATACAAATACATAATAATAATAAAAACCTTACTTCTTAGAACACTTTTGCTGCTGTCTTCTATACTCAATATACAGGGCGCCAAAGAGGGCAACTAAGGCGCCAAGAGACAACGTGACCTTCCACACACGCTGCATTGAAGTCAACTGCAAATAAGAGCAAGAGGGAGGGAGGGAGGAAAAACGGGCCCCGCTTTTCCACCCCATGCGGGCCCCCCCCCTCACCACCCTTCTCTCATAGTCATAACATCAGAGCTAGTAAATAAGCTCCGCCCTCCACCGCCCACATCTACAAGAATAGATTAGCTCCGCCTCCTCACAGCAAGCCCACGTGCGCTCTAACCTCCACCCACGTGACTCACCCCTCCCTTCTCAAAATACGATGAAAATGTATGCACATTTTTCAGTCAAAGGTCGCCGTTGTGACGTCATTCATTCATCATACATCTTTGTTTTTTTTTATTTAATTAAAACAAATATTCTTACCTTTGTTCTAATTGTGCAAAAGCATAAGCAGCCCATACAGAGATCATTTTAGAACATCTGAATAAACAAGATAATTACGATTCTTCTTTTAAATATTTTTTTTTCTAAAGAAAAGATGTAAATGATTTAAAATGACGCAATGTTTTCATGATGGAGATTTACAAGAAAGACAGATCAATAAATACAGAAAAAATACTTTTAAAAAGAGGGCATCAGCCTGTAATTATAAGGATGGCAATAAGAAGCACAATACATGTTTCAGAAAGACATTGAGTTAAACGTACAGATAGAACGATTATGGCGTATTTATACATACAAAATAATAGTAACGCCATTGTGGATCAACCTTTGGCATCGACTTCACATGTATGACACAGTGTCGTTACTGTTAAATCTTTTTTTTGTTTTCATACTAGTTAACGATGAATAAACGTATTTTAGTCAGAGCGCTTTTATAAACAATATGACGTCATTTTGCTTATAAAAGCGCTCTGACTAAAATACGTTTATGCATCACGCCAACTTATGTTCCTTTCGAGAAAATGAAGAAAACATTTCTTGTAATGGACATTTACATCAAATGGATGCGACATATAAATATGACGTAATCATTCGCAATGCTTATTAGATTGAAAGAAAATATACAGTAATTTTAATATAAATTAATGGGCAATGAATAAATATTAAAAAACTAAAGGGGTAACCCGTCATAAATGACGCCCAGCATTAGAATTTATTTTCCTCCGCCCTTTTATGACGTCAGACCAAGTAACAAACCAATTAGAAATTGATGACGTTCATAAAAGGGGGGGGGGGAAAGAAATTCTAATGCTGGGCACAGTTGCCCGTGATAAACTGTAGTTTAATTTTGCTACTATTATCCCCTCCCCTTTTTATATTTGAAGAGGCTAGATACATCGTTTAGTTCAAAAATTTTCCGAATGTAGGCGCTGCGATCGTTGTTGATTGAAAAACGGTTTTTTAACGTTTTTTCTCCCGGTTCGAAGTCACATAATAATTAATAGAAAAATAATTTCGCGTGCTAACCTTATAAAAAGAAAACATTGTGAAGCCAGTAGATTAATGCACGTACTAATTATTTTGTTATTGTTCTGAGTTGTTTTTAACGGGAGTTCTTCAAATGTTTGGGTGATGGTTTTTCGCTCCTATGGGAATTAACATGGAGTTAAAAAAACGTAAGATTTTAAATGTTATTTAAAAATAGAAAGCCCGTTTAAAATTTAGAAAAAGGAATAATCCTGAAGGCAATAAACACGTGTAAGTACGTGCTAATTTTTCTGATTGCTCTAAATCATTTTTAATCAGAGTTCTCTAACTTTTGTTGGACGGTGTTTTAGTCCTATGGGACTTAACATGGAGTTTAAAAACGTACGTTTTTAAACGTTATTAAAAAATAGAAGGACCTTTTCAAAATTTATAAAAAGGAAACATCGTGAAGCCAATACATGAATGTATGTGCTAATTATTTTGTTATTGTTCTAAATCAGTTTTAACGAGAGTTTTTCAAATGTTTGTGGGACGGTTTTTGATCCTATGGGATTTAACATGGGGTTGAAAAAACGAACGACTTTGAACGTTGTTTAAAAATAGAAAGACCCTTTCAAAAATTATATAAATCGAGCACGTGAAGAACAATACTTTTTATTGCATTTTGCGCTTTACTGTATTTTAATTGAGCGATTGTGAGGCGATTTCTTTCAGTTTTAGTAACACTATATAAGAACACTCATTTGTCTCGTTGTCGTCTGCTCAAAACAACAAGATGGACGTGGATCTAGGCTCTTGAAAGAGAAAATGAGTTTTTCATTTTCTCTGGTGTGCGCGTCGTTTTTTTTCTTTTTTTACTCCTTTCATTTCAATTTCAGTCAGCCCCTCCCACTTTTCCTCCCTCCACGTTTCTCTCTCTCTCTCTCTCTTTCCCCCCTTCTACACTTTCCAACCTTTTCCCCTCTCCAATTTAATATCATGGGGTTCTTGGATAGGGAGTGTGCAACATATAGTTGACGTGAGAAAAAAAGCGGTTCATTTATTTATTTAAATTTGTATAAATTGTACAGCTTTAATCGTTCACACACACACCCACACACAAAGACCTGGCTTAATATACAGTATATATAATAATAATTATAAAAAAATACATTAATTAAAAAAAACAATGATATTTAACCATACATAATCGATGATTTTTATAGATAATCAAAAAAAAAATATTAAAAAATATCGAACAAACTGTGAAAAATAACACATTCAACAATTGGTTCCATGGTGTAATGGTTAGCACTCTGGACTTTGAATCCAGCGATCCGAGTTCAAATCTCGGTGGAACCTTTCTAAACTTTTAACGTTTTTGAAAAAAAATTAATGATAAAATATGGTATTGGGAAATTTATATTCACTAACAAAAGAAAATTAAAATTAAATTATAAGTATCCGCAATTACTCTTTACGAAGAAGCCAAACATAACAACTGGTTCTATGGTGTAATGGTTAGCACTCTGGACTTTGAATCCAGCGATCCGAGTTCAAATCTCGGTAGAACCTTGTTAAAATTTTGCATTTTTGCTTTTTTTTTTTTAAAAAGTACGTCGTTTATGATCTCCAATAAACCATTAATTTATTAATTATTTTATTATTAAAATAAAAAATAATATATTTTTATCAATTTTTAAATTACTAAAAATCTCACCATACAAAACTAAAAAAAAGTTTAATTTTTAAATTTTATTTGAATTATTAAGGTGGCTGAATAGATATTTTGTTTGTCCATCTGAGACAGATGGCGCCACTGCAGTGGATATTATGACAGGCATCTGTAGACAACTTCAGAATTTCTTTGAGCGTCATCCATTTCTAACTGGTTTGTTATTGGGTCTGATTTCACATGCCTCGCCCTTTTAATTTCTAATTGGTTGATACTTGGTCTGACGCTCATAAAAGGGCGGAGCCAAAGACATTCTGAAGCTGTCTACAGATGCCTTTGCTATTATGTTCTATAGGAAGTCTCTTGCCTCGACTCCACAATTTTGAAAATAAAATTTGTTTTTCAAGCGAACGTTTATCAGAAGAAGAAACATTACGAAAAAATCCAAAGTGTTTTAGAAACTTGAATAGTCAGTGATTGTGCTAAAACTATTTTCATGATGATTACATCAAAAATAAACTTTTTATGACAGTTTGAAAAAGGTGAAAAAAAGTTTTTCAAGAAATGTCAATGGAAAAAAAAAACCTAAAACCGGGTCATTTTTCAAAGTGCTACAAAATATTTATTTTTTAAGTTATTGTCATAAAACAAAGTTTAGCATAATCTTCTACCAGTCTAGTTTTCTAAACAATTTGAATTTTTTTTTTCGTAATGTTTCTAAAAATGTTTGCTAGGTGTAGTGGTGTTTTTGTGTCCAAATTTTCCAAAAAAACATCTATAGAGCTTAGCAAAAAAACAAAATTAATATCTAGTCTAGATACAGTGTTGTTTCATTAAAAATTTCTTCGAATGTTTCTTCGAGTGATAGTTTTTGATTTAAGAGCCTAGATATAGCGTTTCATTCAAATTTACTCCGAATGTAGGCGCTGCGATCGTTTTTGATTTAAAAACGGGTTTTTTAACGTTTCTTCTCCATGTTTGAAGTCATATAATAATTAATAGAAAAATAATTTCACGTGCTAAGCTTATAAAAAGCAATGAGCGTGAAGCCAATAGAATAATGCACGTGCTAATTATAGTGTTATTGTTCTAAGTCGTTTTTAACAAGAGTTCTTCAAATATTTGTGGGACGATTTTTTGGTCCAATGGGATTTAACATGGAGTTTAAAAAACGAACGATTTTGAACCTTGTATAAAAATAGAAGGACCTTTTCAAAATTTATAAAAAGAAAACATAGTGAAGCCAATACATTACTGCACGTGCTAATTATTCTGTTATTGTTCTAAGTCATTCTTAACGAAGAGTTCTTCTAACTTTTGTGGGAAAGTGTTTTGGTTCTACGGAACTTAACATGAAGTTAAAAAACGTGCGATTTTAAACGCTATTAAAAAATAGAAGGACCTTTTCAATAATTATATAAATCGAGCGAGCGCTTAAAGAATAATACTTTTTATTGCATTTTGCACTTCACTGTATCTTCACTGAGCGATTGTGAGATTATTTCTTGAAATTTTTGTAACATCATATAGTAACACTCATATTATGTCTCATTGTCATCTGCTCAAACCAACAGTATGGAGGTGTATTTAGGCTCCAAAGTTTTTAAAATGTCGTCTAGTTTCAAATGATTCAAAACATGTGATTATGACTTTAACTTCCTAAATATGATTTGCAAGATTTAAGGGCCATCTGCTCAGCCTTAAAGAAACGTGAAAATGCCTAGAACCAGACACTCATTAAATGTGAGAGTAATTAATTTAAAAAAAAAAATTCACTTGGTTCTATTTTTCCTTAAAAAGTATGCGAAACCAGCAAAATTATTTTTATTTCTTAAAATTATATATATAATATCCCAGGTCTGTGTATGTGTGTGTGTGTGTGTGTGTGTGTGTGGAGTAACAAAAACCATTGAAGCACGTCAGAATTTATAGAAATTTGAATAAATGAACCGTTTTTTTTTTCTCAAGGTCAACTATATGTTGAACTCTTCCTTTGGAAAGTGTAGAAGGGGGGAGAGAGAAAAGTGGGAGGGGGTGAGAGGGAAAAGGTTGGAAAGTGTAGAAGGGGAGAGAGAGAGAAAAGTGGGAGGGGTGAGGGGAAAAGGTTGGAAAGTGTAGAAGGGGAGAGAGAGAAAGAGAAAAGTGGGAGGGGGTGACTGAAATTGAAATGAAAGGAGTAAAAAAAGGAAAAAACGACGCGCATGCGCACAATTGCCTGTGAATTTTGCTCCCGTCATTTATGATGGGTTACCCCACTAGTATTTAATTACTTTTCATTTTCTACCCATAAAAATGTGTCACATTGTTATTTTTATATACCTTGATATACCTTGTACACAACACATGAGTTAAATGAATTCAAATTAAATGTGTTTAGGTGAATTATATGGAATCCAGTTAAGGCCACGAACCAAATAAAAATTGACTTTATTATTAATATTTTAAATTGAAATACTAAATCAATATTTTGTCAATAGTTTATATATTAATATTTAAGTAATTAAATCAATAATTTCAGATTAATTAACTGAATAAATTGAATTCGACATATTGTTTGCTTGCCCTTCACAGGGCTCTGTAGAACACGTTTATTATTTAAATGTATTTAAATTATCAGATGTGTGTACTAGGTATTAGGCCTTGTTTCCACTGGAGCAAAAATTTGAACTTTTTGAAAATGTCAACTGGTGAAAAATAGAACATAACGTGACCTTTGCCTATGATAGTGAACAGACGGGGGCCACGTTTCTTCTACTTTTCACCAGAAGAAATTTTCAAAAAAAGTTCAAATTTTCACCCCAATGGAAACAAGGCCTCTGGAAAAAAATTTAAAGAAACTATAGAAACTTTTTATGAACATGTCGTGATGCTAAGTGTCGTCTGCATTAGCATATTTGTGCCGCACATTAGGTAGAAACCGTACCGATTCTACTTGGTTCGCTGAACCAGCTCTTATTAGTTTGCAATCTATACTGGCGAACCGGCTTGTATCAGTTCCAGTAATTGGCGAACCCGGTTCCAAACCGTTAACGATTTCTAAATCTTTCATCTGCATATTTTGCAAATGGCTGCTTATAAAGTCTTTACACAGGTTATATAGTCTGATGACGTCACATGCTCCGCGCTCTTTTCAACGTCGAACCAGACAACAAACCAATTAGAAGTTGCCGGTCGTCATGAAAAGGGCGGAGCCAACTTCTGTTTGTCCCCATTTCTAATTGCCTGTAGTCTTTCATATACTCTCTGGGTGGGCGGGGCGTAGAATAATTCCTGTCCTCTCTTTCAAGAGCAAAATGAAGAGAAACTAAACTAGAAAGTGTTTTAGCCAATAGAAGGGTAAAAAAAACCACTCATATAGAAAGCCGGGGGTTTTTTTTTAAGAAAAAAAATCGTATGGCCGCCATCTTGTTACAGACACTATAGCTTTAGTTTTAATATGATTTTAATAAGACATATTTTGTTTCTCCATTTCTTCTAATCTAATAAAACAGTTCATTGTAATTTTATACTAAAGATAAATGAAATGAAATCGGTTTGATAAACAGTTTAAAGTTTTTTTTTTAATCACATTGGGAATGATTCATTTTCATTTATTCGTATATTCGAGACATAAAGTTAAAGAGTAAACTAAGTAAACTTGTCTGTCATATTTCGATTTGCTCCAAAATCTCTTATACATAAGAATATCTATCTGTTTCTTTGAATTTCTAATAGAATTTTGTAAAAAAAAAAAAAGAAATGGACGAAGTTACTTCAGATTCTTGCGAAGATAACGGTAAAACAGTTAATGTATCGGTAAACAGTGTCGAAGTTTGTCATTCTAATACTACTACTACTTCAATGCCGCATCAGCAATGTTGCATTAAGCAACGTTCTGCAAGTGACAGCAAAGATATTTCCAGACAAGCAAAAATTTGTAAAATAGTTCACCGGTCGCAGTCATTAGTTCAGTTAAAATATCGCAGAACCAATCCTTACAATAGCATTGTTGAATCAATTAGTAATAGATCTTCATATGCCGAGGAAGGAGGTGGAGGTGGAGGAGGAGGAGACAGTAAAACAGAAGAAGAAGAAGAAGAAGAAAGTTCGAAAAAACATTTCGGGTTTAAGTCGTATTCGAGACAGCAAAAGTTAACTTTACTATGTCTTGCGTTAATACATTTTGGAGTTTATTTAAGTATGTCGATTATGGCACCTTTCTTTCCATTAGAGGCAAGTATGTCATTTGTACTTTTTTTTTTAATTGACAATGGAAGAGAGTGCACGTGCATGCATTATGCGGCACGTATATCTGTGCAGTGCACGGGTAAATCGAAGCATGTGTAGCGACGTGGCAAGCGTCAGTTCAGGTGCCGGGTCGATCGTCGTCGACGACGCGGCACACGACGACAGACAGCGTGGTAGTATAGCAACAAACCGGAGCACGTGCATGGTGCACTGATGTCGTCCGATCGACCTGCTGCCCTGAGCAGGCAAACCTGACCAGAGGGATAGCTAGGGGGGGGGGGGGGGGGGGGTAGGGGAAACATGTCCCTGGGTGCCATGCCCAGAGAGAGCCAAAATCACAAAATGGGTATTAAAACATGCTTAAAATTGACTCACAAAACTAGCCATAACAACACTTTCAGTTTAATATCGTTTAATATATACAGTTTATACAGTTTTTCTAAATGAGAGGGGGTTCAAGTTTTGATTTAAAAAATTACGCAAATGGTCAAGAGGTGCAGGGGGCCCCATTTCTATTATTTTTCCAGGGCGGAGCCTGGGTTATTTGTCCCCCCCCCTCTCTTTCCCACCCTCTCCTCTCTCGATGGGCCTGATCAGGGCCGTCTTAGGGCATGTCGGGGCCCTTGGGCACACGAGAATTGGGGGCCCCGTTGGATAGTAAAAATTAGAAAAAATTTAAAAATCTGATCTGGTGTCCTATTAACATTTCAATTTAGAAATGTTGACGGTAATTTACCTAAAAATAGAAAAAAATGTGAGCTCCTTTTTTTCGTGTAAGCGAATATATCGGCCTTTCGGGGCCCCCGTGAGGTCGGGGGCCCTGGGCATGGGCCCCGTGTGCCCTTATAGTAAAGACGGTACTGGGCATGATTTTATAAACAGTCAGTCATTTTGGCTATGGTTAAATGAAATATTATTTGTTGGAGGCGCAAATTTAACCCCCTTGTCTCCGGACGACAAGAACCATCGTTACACCTCTGAACCTGACAGGCGTACTTCTAGAATAAAAAGAGATCATCATCATCATCATGATCATGATCATTTCCTGCACCGCAGTATGCAGGGTCGGTCTTATGGGTCTTATGTCGGTCTTTCCCATCCTTTCGATTTTGTGACAAACTCCCAGAGACTCCACATGCCCCCCATATTCCGTTTTACCACCACATTCCAAGCTTGTTTGGTCTTTCCTCTACCACTTTACCCCCCCCCCCCCCCAGGTCCAACCCCATCACCCCGTTTAAACAGCTCATCCTCCTCACTCGTAGTTCCCATGCTCAAACCATCTCATAAAGAGATGTGGTACTGGTACTGGTACCGGAACATGTGACACGGTCACTTTGAAGATTTAAGATTTAGTTTTAAAGAGAGCTATTTTATTCAAATTTTCAAAAGACAAATATATGTTTTCTGACAACTAGAACTATTTACAAAGAAAAGAATGTGTCACATTTATAATGTAACACATAATCTTGTTAAATGATAAAAAATAATGAGATAAAACGACGATTCCCCCCTTATCTGCATGGCGCGTGCATGCGTTACTTAAATAAGTACGCCAAACCCCGTTATGGCATTTAAAATAAACAATGCCTTAAGTGCAAATTTCTAGTGTCTAGAAAACTTTTATTTTCATTTAGAAACTAGAATAGTATAGTGAATGTGGTTGAATGTCGTCAGGTCAACCGGCACACGCGTGCCTGCCCAGGCATACCTGAAATGTTTACCGGAACGTGTGTGGCGGCCTTTAGAAAACAATATTAGAAACTATAGTAAATGAAGGCACTGAAGGGTTTTTTTTAAATCTTAATGTATTTTTTTAAAAAATAATGTTTGACAGTCGAACATTTTTAACATAAACTTTGTTAAAAAAAAATCGTTTACATTTTTTAAATGTTATCTAAATGTGCTTATCATAATTCATTAAAACTAGTTATCATTTGTTTTCTGAAATAAAATTTCTAAATAAACAAACTTGGAGGCAGTGATTATTAAAAAAAATATATATATGAAAATATGCATTAAAATTCATAATCATATTGTGAGCTTTTGACATCGACCTCCTAATTTTACCAGCTTATAGATGGTGTTTTCTGCGACTTGTTTCTTCTCTTTATCGCGCGGTGCCCGCACGAAGAAGATCCGAGTTACAGAAATAGCTGGATGGAGTTGGATTACGATCATCCTCCTGCATGGGGTTGAAATCGATGCAGAAAGATGGTGGCCATCCTTCTCTCGGTCGATGCTGATGTACATCTTCTCCAATGTTGTTGTTACCGATAGAAGATGTTGTAGCTTCTTCAGGATTGTATGTCTCCTGCCTTATGATGATGTCTCCGGCCTCTGTAGAGAAGTGGTTAGTTACCGAACATTGAGACAACGCTGTTTTCCATTATAAACACTTTTATTCATCCTTATACGGAAACACTTAGTTTACAAGGATAAATGTTCATTATTAAAGGTGCGTCTTCGTGCCCATGATGTGATACGGATAAAGATCAAACATAGTACAAGAGAGAGCAAAGACAAGGAGGAGGAACAAAGAGGAACACGGTCCTTTTATACCCTGGACCTATGTACACCTTGAGGTGTAACCAGGTCCAAGTGACCATGGTCCTAAGTGTATCACTCCGCCACTTCGATGTGCGTCAGAAGTGTGAGTCAGAGAGGAGGGAGGTACAAGCAGGAGTTGTTTACCCCAGGCTATGGTTTTGGCGGGAACGGGAGTTACTGGGTGTTACAATATGAACAAAATACTTGAAAATATGCGTGATAAATTGGAAAAATATTCTTTAATCTATATACTATCGTGATAGACCTTTTTCCCCCGGATAGAATCTGCTCTTTTAAAGTGGTACGAGCTAGTTTTCACTTCTATTAATAGTAATTGGCTAGGTCACTAATTCTATCGGCCCGGGAGGACTAGATCAATATAATGTCTATTTAATGTCCTCACTAGTCTCTTATAAAGACTCTCACAGTTTGAGGATCTTTTGTCTCTGTACTTCTCGGACTTGCGTCTGTAAATTTACCCTTGAAAATAGTTTGAATAAGCTTACGAACTCGATATTGCAGGTTTGCACCTGTTGAAGACTTGGAGTATCTAAATGGTGTAGAGCTGCAATGAAATGATGAATTGCACAGTCGCGAAATAATTAATCTTGAATAATTAAAAGCACCACTGTTTAGATTTAAGTATGAAGTTGAGGATTTATTCCACATATATAAATATGAGCGAAATGATAACTTGGTTTACAACACAACACTTGAAAATAATAACGTTCAAAAATATGTAAAAACCTAGCCAGAATTGGGCATAGGTTAGTTGAATTAGAATTAACTTTAAGAATGCTTAACAAACATAAAAACACGTCTCTATTTATACCCTGAGAATCCAGAAGTCGGATTCTCAGGACACATTTCTCTGATTGGACGAAATAAAGTTTGGGCCCAAATAGAACAATCAATGGATTGGTCTCTTTGGCCAAAACGATGACTCATCCCCTATTAAAAGGGGAAACAAAAAACGTAAACAACTTAATTAGAAAGCAATAAAATCCACTCATGTGGAAGTTGAGAACAATGGCATAAGAGAGGAGAATGATAAGGTCAAGTTTAAAAATAGAATTTGGGTCAATCGGTACCTATGAGTACCGAGTGGCTTAGAAGCTACAACAAAATACAAGGTGCAAACAAAGTTTAAAAACCCAAACTAAAACGGTGCTAAATTAATAAAAAGTGGCGGGCCCAAAACGTCTCACTATATTAATAGGTGTATGGAGATTTCAATTGTGCCTATACAAAAGCAAACTTCTACATAATTTACATATACGAAAATAAAGGTTTCTTATTGACCTACACGAAAACACTAGAGAAAAGCCTCAGAAAAATCACGAAAGTCATAAAAAACGTAAAAAACCTCTGTCTCCAAATGTTTTCATTAAAAAAATGAACATAACTTACTAAAGGTGAACCATGATGTCATCTAAATGCCGTGCAAGTTGCATGACAGGTTTACTAGTTTTGCAGAATTTACAGGTTTACAACCACGTATTAGTTGATAATTTAGTAAATTACCTTTGTACCAAAAACTTTAAACAAATTAATACAAAATCATGCGACAATTTTGGACTCTTATTTAGGTAGCTCGTTTCTTCCTCGATAGCGTGGTAGCCACACGAGGAAGATTGGAGCGACACTAATAGGCGGATGGTAATGGATGGTAGACGTCCTCCTGAGTAGGGGTGAAATCTCTCCGAAAGATGGTGACCATCCATGACCATCCTTGTAGATTTGCTTCGTAAGGAAAACGCATGTCTTCTTGTCTTATGGTGTCTCCGGCTTGTTTAGAGACGGGTCAGTTTTCATTAACACATACAGAAATGAATTGTTGAATCAAAGGTGCATCCACGTGCTCATGATGTTATACGGATAAAGATCGACGTAGTACAATTTGAGCGAAATAATGGACAGCTAACAAAGAGAAACATGGCTTTTTTATATGCTTGAACCTGTGTACACCTACAAGGTGTAACCAGGACCAAGTGACCATTGTCCCAAAGGAGGACAGAAATGAGTCGTACACCTCTCAGGCTAGCATTCTGGAGGGATCACGACTCACTGGGTGTTACATTAATATTAATATTAATTTGAATTTGAATTTTGTTTTAATTTCAAAGATTTTCAATTTTCCGTTTTTTTTTAATTAGCAATTTTTAAATTTTTCAAATAATCTTTTATGACAGTTTGGTTTTCCAACTTTGATTACATATTTTGTCTTTCAGGATCAAAATGAAAATAAACTAGAAAGTGTTTTTTAGGGTAATTCAAGTCGTGCGGTGCACGACCTCCCCACCCCAAAGGCCTGCGGCACTGCATTGCCTGTGTTTGCGTGGATTTTTATTTCTCCCATAATAACCTAAGAGAGCTGAAATTTTGTACACGGTAGCCTCTACTAGTGCGACCTGTTAATTTATCAAATTTTGACGGGAGGATCCTCGAATGACCTATCCAGTATTCCTCGTTATAGGAAGAAGGATACCTTAAATAAATTTACTTTTTAATTTTTTTTTAAATTTGCAGGCTGAACTAAAAGGAATGTCCATGTCAGTTACTGGATACGTCTTTTCTTCATATGCTTTAGTTATGTTTCTTGCATCTCCATTTATGGGAAAAGTCGTAAGCAACAATATTTATTTCTAAAGCCGATGCTACACGTAGCAACAATTCAGCAACATAGCCGTGTTACTTTAAGGCCGTCTTATACTTCATTCTTTTTATTCCATTCTGTTCCTTTCCGTTCTGTCCATTCAGTTCATGTCAAAGGAAAGCTCATATACTATCAATGACTAAACTGAACAGCCAGTAGCATAGCTAGGTTTGGTTGCACCCCCCACCACATAAAACTTTGCGCCCCCGGGCTGCTTAAAACGTTGCACTCCCTTTAAGTCCCCCCTCCACTTAGCCTCATACTGGGGGGGGGGGTGCTATTTTGATGAACGGCAGATCAGTAGTAACAGTCGGAAGGTTAGGTTTAGTAAAATGAAGCTTGTTGCAGAGGAACTGGGGGGCACAGCCCCCATTTTTTAAGCGTTATTAAATCAAATTTGTCCATTTTTCCCCGACCGTTCTTCCCATTGAACAAATTATGGAACAGTCGGAACAATGGACTAATTTGATTTAATAATTCTTAAAAAAAAGTCGGGGTCTGCGCCCACCAGACCCCTGTAACAACTTAATTTTACTAAGCCAAACCTTTGGACTATTCCTAGTATTTTTCCGAATATTCATACCGTTGTTTGGACCGTTCCGCTGTTCATCAAAATAGAACCCCCTAAAAAAATTCCTATGCACAATAAACGAAATGAAATTCGATTTATTTTCGAAAATAACTGAATAAATTACGCGAATGATTCGGAATCACTTGCTTAATTTATTCAATTATTTTTGAAAATACATCGACTTTCATTTCGTTTTTTGTGCCCCCAAACCTCCTGCACCCCCCCCCCCCCCCCGCAGTTGCAGGTCTGGCGGGTCCCTAGCTACGCCACTGTGAACAGCATGAACAACTGACCAATAAGAAACACATAGGGCAAATCTTAAGGAAAATAGGATAGGAAAACTGGCAACATAATTATTTAATAAAATAAGAGAAATTGGCATCACAGCCAACAGCCCATAAAAACGGCTTGAAATAAATCACATGACTATTTCAAATTTTCAACTGATGAAGAAGAATAAGAGACGAAACAAAATGTTCTACAGTCTTTGGCTCACAACCTCTTTGTTTCATTGGTTGTTGCTTTCATCTAAGTTTCATGAACGTTGCAACATGTATCATAGGTGTTGCTTGCAACAAATGGGAAACTACTGTTGCTACAACTAGTATTGTTGCTTGACTGTTGCTACGTGTAGCATCAGCTTAAAAAAAAATTCATAATCGAAAAATAATTTAGTTTTATTATCTCAATTAGATAACACATGCTGGTGTTAAATTCACATTAATAAGTGGCATTTTTCTAGCTTCAGGCTGTAATATCTTATTCGGGTTAGTAAAAGAAAAGCCTGGGTTCCACATGCAGAAAAACAAGCAGAAAATAGAAATAAAAATAAAAATCAGATTTTTTTTTTACAATTTTCTGCTTTAGTTTGCGTTTTCATACATTACAACAGAAAACACGTATCCAAAACATTTTTGAGGTTATAAAGGAGGAGAAAAAAATATAAATATGAGCTATAAAAATTGCAGAGCTGAAGGAAGCCGTCTAAAGCTTGTTGCCCACTATGGCGCGCAGCACCCCGAACCGCTGTGTGGAACCTTCTATCTGGGACTCTACCCTTATAAACGTGCTGCCACGACTCCGCTACTTTATGAAAACGTAAAAGCTCACACTTCTCAATACAAATGAACGCGTGTTGTTGTTTACAACGAGGTATGCTGGCAATGTGGCAGTGGTGTCTAAATGTCCCTTGAGCGCATTTCTCCCCTCGAGACTTCTGGCATAGAAGTTCCGCCTGCCAGTTTCGCTTGTCGCAGCGTGCGCCCTTATACTGTAGTAGATGCTGCACCATTTGATTTCAAAGTTCTTCTAGGTGGCGCGGCGCGGCGCGGCGCAGCACTCCATATTGGGGAACGAGCTTTATTGGTTGATAACAATAAATTCCATGTGGCTGAAAGAAACAACTTTTTTGCCAAAATATTTTTTAAACTAGTGGGGTAACCTGTCATAAATAACGGGAGCAAAATTCTAGTTTAATTTCGGTGCTTGGATCGGGAGAGCGCAACATAACGTTGACCATGAGAAAAAAAACTGGTTCATTTAATTTTAAATAAATTCCGACGTACTTAAACGTGTTATTTGTCTTTGTTTGTACAGCGTTATACACAGACAGACAAAGTTTAATATATATAAAATTAGACAAATTTTATTTTCAGTTATATTTTTCGTTTGCTTTTTCTGCATGTAGGAGGGGGACCTTGGCATATAACAATATAAAAAAAAATAATTCATTCTTCCAATTAAGTTGTTTTTCAAACATTTAAATTCTTATAAAGGACTTTAGACTACATAAATGATTACACAATTTTCGCATCATTCTGCTTCGTTTTGCGAAGTGTCGAGGCCCTTGGAGCCGCCGCCTTTTTCACAGCAGCATGGACAACCATCGCAGACGTTTTTCCAGATGATATATCTTATGTTTTTGTAAGTTATACAAAAGTTTTTTTTTTACAATTACAATTACATTTAGTACTCTGCTAGCAGCCAAATAGGCCTATGGCAGAGGGACATAAAAGTCTACATGCACCGATCCACATCAAGATGACAAAACAAAGCAGAAACTCTTAAGAGCCTAGATCCACGTCCATCTTGTTGTTTTGAGCAGACGACAACGAAACAAATGAGTGTTCTTATATAGTGTTACTAAAACTGAAAGAAATCGCCTCACAATCGCTCAATTCAAATACAGTAAAGCGCAAAATGCAATAAAAAGTATTGTTCTTCACGTGCTCGATTTATATAAATTTTGAAAAAGGTCCTTATATTTTTAAACAAGGTTCAAAGTCGTTCGTTTTTTCAACCCCATGTTAAATCCCGTAGGATCAAAAACCGTCCCACAAACATTTGAAAAACTCTCGTTAAAACTGATTTAGAACAATAACAAAATAATTAGCACATACATTCATGTATTGGTTTCACGATGTTTCCTTTTTATAAATTTTGAAAAGGTCCTTCTATTTTTTAATAACGTTTAAAATCGTACGTTTTTTAACTCCATGTTAAGTCCCATAGGAGCAAAAAACCGTCACCCAAACATTTGAAGAACTCCCGTTAAAAACAACTCAGAACAATAACAAAATAATTATTACGTGCATTAATCTACTGGCTTCACAATGTTTTCTTTTTATAAGGTTAGCACGCGAAATTATTTTTCTATTAATTATTATGTGACTTCGAACCGGGAGAAAAAACGTTAAAAAACCGTTTTTCAATCAACAACGATCGCAGCGCCTACATTCGGAGAAAATTTGAACTAAACGATGTATCTAGCCTCTTAAGTGTTTCAAGACAAATTGGCGACAATTCCAAAACAATTTTTTTTGGCGACTTTTGTGTTTTGCGTTTTGTTTTGTTTGCAATTATTTCACAAACTACTAGATGTTCTCTGGTTCAAGTTGGTACATTAAACATCAAAAGGTTTGTGTTTTGTCTCGAAACTATGCAACATTTTGTCAACTCTGTCTGTGCAGTTGTGGACAGCTATAGAAACAAAAACGAAACCCAAATTTGTATGTGTTGTGTCACACAAACTTGTGATTTTTTTTTGTCTTGAATACTGCTGGACAGCTGTTTCAGGTTTGTTTTCCTCTCAAAATCGGCTTTTTTTTGGGGTGTTTTTGTTATGTTTTTGTTTCAAACTCATGTTGCATTTTTTGTCAGCTTGATGTCACAATGATGTGGATCAGCCTTTATAGCTAGGTTAATTAACATTCTTGTTAAAATGTTGCTAAAAATCAGGGTTTTCTACATTTTGAAATTAACTTCATTAACTCAACAAATTGTAGCAACATGCTGCACAGCTTATGTTTTTGCATTGAACTTCTTAGGGTCTGATGGAGACGTTCGTGGGACTTGGCATGTCGGCTGGACCAGCACTGGGAGGAGCCTTATATTCAGTTGGTTTTGACACAATTACGGTTTTTACTTATATAAGCTTATATTCTTTATGCTAAACAACGCTTTCCTTCACAGTTAGGAGGCTACGAGCTTCCTTTTTACAGCCTAGGATCTTTTATGATGGCAACCGTGCCAGTGTGTCTCATCATTTTGCCAGATCCACAAATCAAAAGTACATGTAAGGCCTGGTTCACACTATAAAGTAATGCCGAAGTCCGAAGGTTTTGGCTTTTGACCCATTTTTTTTAATTTCAAAAATTCTTAAGTCCTTGTGCTTTTCCAAGCTTTTTGGGACTTCTGGGGCCAATTGAGCACTCCTGATGCATTTTTAGAGCTTTTAGAGCATTTAAATATTTTTCGATTTTTGGCCATTTTTTGAAAAAAAAGCCAAAGATCTGGCTTTTGACCCATTTTTTTGAATTTCAAAAATTCTTAAGTCCTTGAACTTTTCCAAGCTTTTTGGGACTTCTGGGCCAGCTAAGTGCTATATCCTGAGGCATTTTAAAGCTTTTAGAGCATTGAAATATTTTTCGACTTTTGGCCGTTTTTTTGAAAAAGTCGTGGCTTTTGACCCATTTTTTCCCTAAAACCACTTGCCCTAAAAGGACATTTACCCTAATCAGTAGTGTAAATTTACTTCACCAAAAGACACTAAACCGTATGAAAAGAGAAAATAAAAAAATGGTTTTAGGGTAAATGTTCCTTTAAGGCAAATGGTTTTAGGGCAAATGTCCCTTTAGGGCAAATAGTTTTAGGGCAAACGGCTTTAGGGCAAGTGAATAGTTCTTTTGTTTTTTCTCCTAAAAGACAGATTGGTCACAATTTTTTGTTTTAAAAAGTCTAAGTATGCAATTTTTTTTCTCTCCTTATAACTCGCGTATTTCAGAAGACTTCGAAGAAAGCGCGAGCCCTTCACTTCTAAGGTTACTTCGAGTACCTGGAATTCTAATCGTTTCACTTGTGGTTATGGTTCTTTGTGGAATTTGGGGATTTTTGGATGCAACTTTGGAGCAAAATCTCAGTGAGGTAGATCTATATACTAATTTTGTCAATTGAAATTTTTTAATACTAATTTTCTTATTTAAATTATCATTAATTCATTATGTTAATTTCATTTTCATAGTTTGGTGTGACACCTGAAACAACTGGCATATTATTCTTGCTGCTGGCAGCAACGTACAGTATTACGTGTCCATTTATCGGATATATCGAAGATAAATGGGTAATTTCGTTATTTTAAAAAATATAAGTTTGTTACAAATTAGAAGAATAGTGGTTATTTAGATAGAACAAAGGTCCCACATGCAGGGCAGACCCATGGGGTGAACAAGGGTAGGGGCGCAGCTAGGAACCCACAGTCCCTGCGATTGCAAGGGCTGGAGTTTTGAAGGGTGCATTTTGGAGTGCAAAGGGGGCGCAATGTTTTAAGCAGCAGGGAATGTAGGGGGGGGGGGGGGGGGTGGCACAACCAAATGTAGCTACGCCACTGAGCCAGGGTGTGTTCCAGCTGGGACATTTCTAACTGGAACAATGCCAAGGGTTGGAAGTGGAGGCCAGTAATGACGTTTAGGTAGCGAGAAAAAAAGGGGTCAAAAGGGCAGTCATAAACTTGCCTTGCAATGCCTGATCAGGAGGCAATTTTCAGCAAGCCAACAAGAAATACAATTGAGAACTGAACAAGTTACAAAAAGTAGAAAGAAAAAAAAAATGCTGAAATTAATTTAACTTTTTCTATTCTGCCACGAAAAATTACATTTTGTTAGCCAATAGGAATGCATCCATCAGAAAGATTGCTTTTCCTATTTTTTTCTCCAAAGTCAAGAATGTTTTGAAAATACTTTCTATTGTAATGTGGAAGAACCTTGCACGCAAAGAAAAGCAGAAATATAGAGGAAACTTTCTCCTGACTTTTATCAATCGTTCTAGTGGCTGCTTTTTTCACTTATGTGGGATCCAGGCGTAACTATTTATGAGATGACTGATTGTTTTTGATTTTAGGGTTACAAATATACTATGATGTGCATTGGATCAGTTTTAACAGGAGGTTGCCTAATTCTTATGGGCCCTTCCATCATTTTACCATTTCTAGAAAGGTAAAATATTCCCAAATTATTTCAACTGCCAAAACTAGTCTAGTTTTTTAACTAATTTTTTTTGCCATCTTAATATTGTCTTTACAGTGATATGATATACAACATTATATCTTTACTGTTTCTTGGAATTACATTGGGAATTGGTGTCATTCCTACATTCCAGGCAATGCTCGATGAAGCACAGTTAGTATAAGTTTTACCTAAATGACAATACACCTAAACCTTTTCACCTAGGAACATTCACCTAAAAGAAGTTCTTCTAATACATTTTCATCTAAAAACATTTAACCTAATACTATTTTAACTCAATTTGTTCACCTAAAGTATATTTCACCCCAAACATTTTTCCCTAAACCATTTGACCTAAACAAATTAACCTAAAAAGTGTTTTGCCTAAAATAATTTTCAACTAAAGATTATTCTTCTAAACAAATTCGCCTAAAATACAGTTCACCTAAAATACAATTCACCTAAAATACATTTCACCTAAAATACATTTCAAATAAAATACATCTCACCTAAAATACATTTTACCTAAAATACATTTCAAATAAAATACATCTCACCTAAAATACATTTTACCTAAAATACATTTTACCTAAAATACATTTCACCTAAAAATACATTTCACCTAAAATACATTTCACCTAAAAATACATTTCACCTAAAATACATTTCACCTAAAAATACATTTCACCTAAACTACATTTCACCTAAAATACATTTTCTGTTCCGATCCCAGTGGCATAGCTAGGGACCCGCCAGACCCGCAACTGCGGGGGGGGGGGGCGCAAAAAACGAAATGAAAGTCGATGTATTTTCAAACATAATTGAATAAATTAAGCAAGTGATTCCGAATCACTCGCTTAATTTATTCAGTTATTTTCGAAAATAAATCAAATTTCATTTCGTTTATTGTGCATAGAATTTTTTTTAAGGGGGTACTATTTTGATGAACAGCAGAACGGTACGAACAACGGTACGAACTGTCTGAAGGTTTGGTTTAGTAAAATTAAGTTGTTGCAGGAAGTCTGGGGGGTGCAGACCCCGACTTTTTTTTTAAGAATTATTAAATCAAATTAGTCCATTGTTCTGACAGTTTCGTAATTTGATCAATGGGAGAAACGGTCGGAAAAATGGACAAATTTGATTTAATAACGCTAAAAAATGGGGGGCTGCGCCCCCCAGGCCCTCTGCAGCAAGCTTCATTTTACTAAACCTAACCTTCCGACTGTTAATACTGATCCGCCGTTCATCAAAATAGCACCTCCCTCCCCCCAGTATGAGGCTAAGTGGAGGGGGACTTAAAGGGAGTGCAACGTTTTAAGCAGCCCGGGGGGGGGGGGCGCAACCAAGCCTAGCTACGCCACTGTCCGATCCGATGTAGTGTGCTACAAGCTTAATCCGTCATCTATGTTGAAACCACACTTTATTATAATGTAGTAAAAAATTACTAATTTTGAATAATATTTTGCGTTTGCAGCAAAGGAGGTTTCGAAGACAACACAGCCACCTACGGACTGATCTCGAGCATATTTTCAGCTACTTCCTCATTAGGGTATGAATTTAAAATATGAATTAATTAATTCATAAGGCCTTGTTTCCACTGGGGGGGGGGGGGTGAAAATTTTAACTTTTTGAAAATCTTAAGAGCCTAGATACATCGTTTAATTTGAAATTTCTCCGAATGTAGGCGCTGCCATCGTTGTTGATTGAAAAACGGTTTTTTAACGTTTTTTTTCCCGGTTCGAAGTCACATAATAATTAATAGAAAAATAATTTCGCGTGCTTATCTTATAAAAAAAACATGGTGAAGCCAATAGATTAATGTACGTGCTAATTTTTGTGTGATTGTTCTAAGTCGTTTTAATGGGAGTTCTTCAAATGTTTGGGTGACGGTTTTTTGGTCCTATGGGAATTAACATGGAGTTAAAAAAACGTAAGATTTTGAACCTTGTTTAAAAATAGAAGGACCTTTTAGAATTTCGAAAAAAGAATCATCCTGAAGGCAATAAACACGTGTAAGTACGTGCTAATTTTTCTGATTGCTCTAAATCATTTTAATGGGAGTTCTTCTAACGTTTGTGGGACGGCGGTTTGCTCCTATGGGACTTAACATGGAGTTAAAAAAAACGTACGATTTTAAACGTTATTAAAAAATAGAAGGACCTTTTCAAAATTTATAAAAAGGAAACATCGTGAAGCCAATACATGAATGTATGTGCTAATTATTTTTTTATTGTTCTAAATCAGTTTTAACGAGAGTTTTTCAAATGTTTGTGGGACGGTTTTGGGGCCAATGGGATTTAACATGGGGTTGAAAAAACGAACGACTTTGAACCTTGTTTAAAAATAGAAGGACCTTTTCAAAAATTATATAAATCGAGCAATTAAAGAACAATACATTTTATTGCATTTTGCACTTTACTGTATTTTAATTGAGCGATTGTGAGGCGATTTCTTGCAGTTTTAGTAACACCATATAAGAACACTCATTTGTCTCGTTGTCGTCTGCTCAAAACAACAAGATGGCGGTGTACCTAGGCTCTTAACTGGCGAACAATAGAACACACACGTGACCTTCGCCCATTCACTATCATATATAGGCAAAGGTCACGTTTGTTCAATTTTTTTTTCCAGTTGAAATTTACAAAAAGTTCAAATTTTCGTTCCAGTGGAAACAAGGTCTTAAAGATCATTAAACTCATTATGTATAATTATGTAATTATTTCTCTTTCTCGTCTTCAATTAAAGAGAATTTCTGGGTCCTGCCGTTGGAGGTGTTCTATTTGAGAACTACAATTTCGATTTTGCAAGCACTTGCATTGCAATTGCAGCCTTTGCAACAGTAAGCAATACTACAACCTTGTTCAGACTATGAATTTAATGTAAATTAAGGTTACGGTTGATTTTCTCTGCTCATGTGCATTTTTCAAATGCACTAGCCTAAATAGATGATTGATTGTAATTTGCACATGCATTGTACGTAGAGAGCGACCTTGCCTTATAACGACAACATTAACGTAATGATCTGAACTAGGCCTACAGGCATTTAGAAATCGGGGAAAACACAAGTTGGCTCCGCCCTTTTTATGACGACTGGCAACTTCTAATTGGTTGGTGATGTAGGCTGACGTCACCTGCTCTGCCCTTTTCAACGTCGAACCACACAACAAACCAATTTGAAGGTCCCGGTTGTCATAAAAAGGGTGGAGCCAACTTGTGTTTTCCCCGATTTCTAAATGGCTGTACCAGGCCTACCCTCTTGAAAAAAAAAATCATTGCCAATGGTGGCTTTATTTTTGCTTTTGTCTTCCACCAGATCGCGCCACTG
This sequence comes from Brachycybe producta, assembly GCA_036925085.1. Classification (NCBI taxonomy): domain Eukaryota; kingdom Metazoa; phylum Arthropoda; class Diplopoda; order Playtdesmida; family Andrognathidae; genus Brachycybe; species Brachycybe producta. The sequence goes on along the minus strand of JAUPFP010000009.1, from coordinate 2,525,853 downwards.
CAGTGACTAATCGCTATGCTTCATAGATGTTTTTTTTTGTAAAATTTGGATGCAAAAAACGTTAAAGCGAACGTTTTTTTTTAGAAACATCCTAAAATAATTCAAATTGTTTTCAAAACTAGAAGGGTAAAAAAATATGCTAAAAGTTTTTTAGTTCGGTTTGAAAAATGGCCCGTTTTTTTGGTTTTTCCATTAACATTTCATGAAAAAATTATTTTAGCCTTTTTTCAAACTGTCATAAAAAGTTTATTTTGAAAGATATCATAATTAAATAACTTTTAGCATTATCACTAACTATTCTAGTTTCTAAGACAATTTGAATTTTTTCATACTGTTTCTTCTGAAAAACGTTTGCTTGAAAAATATAAATTTTCTCAAAACCTCAGATGAGGGGAAGAAACCTACAATAGAACACAATAGACACTGCAGTGACGAAAACAGAATAAATATCTATCCAACCACCTTAACTGATTTTTAAAAAAATATATTTTTTGAAGGCTGTGATAGTCGCCATTTCAACGCTGTTCCGAAGAAATAAAGCCAAAAACGCCGCAAAAGGTTCCATGTCGACAGCCAGTACAACAGAAATTAATTAACTTACTCAGTTATACTAAGACCGGTTCCACACGATGTGTGTACTTGGCACTAATCTTCTCTGAAGATATCAACATGAAAAAAATCCTTAGAGACCATTACCTCCGGAAATATATTTTCAAACTATTGTCAAGACTTATCCAAAGATTGCCAAAACATTTTTTAAATTTTAAAATAAGTCAATAAAACCATAAGAAACTTTAAAATGAAGTGATTTTTTCTGAGTCACCAAACGACGCCATTTTAAATTTCCAAAAACGAAAGTCTCCCCCTCCCCCCTATTTTTGTGACAAAAGTTGTCACCTCACATTTCCAGAATTCCTTAATGAAATATAGGTATTCCCTATTCGTATTCAACTCAATTACAACCTTCCATGTGGAATAATATAATTTAAATATGAACTCCATAATACTTTAAAATGAAAGTAATAAGTGAGGTGATCGCAACACATCAGAAATTCCAGTAGAGGAGTAGACTTTAGGGGGGGGGGGAGGGTTGTTGCCAACAGGCCCGGACTGGGCTTCTAAACTGCTACCAGGAAAAACCTGGAGGGGGGGGGGGGGACCGCCGGCATAAACATTTGTAAAACATACCACGGGACCACGTTTCTGAGTGGGTGTATCAAAAAGGGTGTATTTGTCCACTGCATTGGAGGATTTGAATATTAAAATCCAAAATTTTATTGAAAATAATTGCAAATTTGTTGTTTTTACCTGAACTTTACAATTAGGGGCGCGCTCATTTTAATATTTGGAAAACATTTGTTCTGCCAAAATCATTTATTACCTATTCCAAGTAATTGTCATGCCATGAGTTGCAAAATTTAAAAAAATTCAATCGCTTGTACATGTATTTTGATGAGGGGGGGGGGGCGCACCGGGAAATTCCCCATTTCCCTGTGGCCCAGTCCGGGCCTGGTTGCCAATGTCTTTTGTTTGGTGGCGCATCTATCTAATAAAGTTCATTTATTATGAAGTCAACTGATTTTTAATTTTTTTTAAATTATATTAATCACTTATTTTAAATTTTTTAAATTCTATTAATCACTTATTTTAATTTTTTTAAATTATATTAATCGCTTATTTTAAATTTTAAAAATCAGTTTTGGTAATCTTTGAATACTAATATTCTTGCCAATATTTTGACAAAGAAATTTCTGGAGGTAATGGGTGGTCTCTGGTGGTCCTTTTGTAGTTTCTCTTAATTTTGCTCCTGAAAAACAGAATTAATCATAGTTCGAAACGATATCGTATTTTTTTTTTTTTGAACCACTCTGTAAAACACAATAGAAAGATAAATAATAAAAATCTATATTTGATAAATAAACTCCTCCCATCTCTTCTTCTCTGATATGATTATGACTCGTGACTTATTTCCGACTGTTTCATTTCATATAGCACACACACACAGCACAATGATTCATTCATTGAATGCCATTGGACATTCAACAAGAAACTTCCAACTTGTAAATAACTTCAATAATATTTCTCTCCACAAAATGGAAGAAGTTACAACAGAGTTTAAATTTAACGGTGAATCTGTTCCTCCAAATGAAGGCAAGAAATCCGTTTCGAGGACGTCTCGTTCTCGTAGGACTAAAACATGTTCCGAAAGTAACAACCAGGAGGAAAACGTCAGAGAAACAAATAATCCCAATTTAATTAATCGTTCGCAGTCTTTAAATAAGTTAAAATATCGCATGATCAATGCCGTCAGTATTACTACTAACAGATCGGTTAGTGTTTATTCGACTTCTTCCGACAGTCACATCGAAGATTCGACAAAACGTTTGGGATTTAAATCTTATTCGAGACAACAGAAATTAACTTTATTATGTCTTGCTTTAATTCATTTTGGAGTTTATTTAAGTATGTCTATTATTGCACCTTTCTTTCCAGTTGAGGCAAGTAAACCCCCTTTTTTTGTTATTTGAATTTTATTCAATTATTTTAATGTTGGCATGTTGCCTGCCGTGTTTTATTTTAATTATTGTTAAATTAATAAAATTGCATCAACGGAAATAATAACAATAACTTTTTTGTTTTAGTTCTAGTATTTTAATACTAGTGGGGTAACCCGTCATAAATGACGGGAGCAAAATTCACAGGCAATTGTGCGCATGCGCGTCGTTTTTTTCCTTTTTTTACTCCTTTCATTTCAATTTCAGTTTCCCCCCTTCCACTTTTCCCCCCCTCCACGTTTCTCTCTCCCCCTACACTTTCCCCTCACCCCCTCCCACTTTTCTCTCTCTCTCTCCCCCTTCTACACTTTCCAAAGGAGGAGAGTTCAACATATAGTTGACCTTGAGAAAAAAAAAACGGTTCATTTATTCAAATTTATATAAATTCCGACGTGCTTCAATGGTTTTTGTTACTCCACACACACAAACACACAGACCTGGGATATTATATATATATATATATATAACTAGTGGGGTAACCCGTCATAAGTGACGGGAGCAAAATTCACCGGCAATTGTGCGCATGCGCGTCGTTTTTTCCTTTTTTTTTCTCCTTTCATTTCAATTTCAGTCACCCCCTCACACTTTTCTCTCTTTCTTTCCCCCGTCTACACTTTCCAACCTTTTCCCCTCACCCCCTCCCACTTTTCTCTCTCTCCCCCCTTCTACACTTTCCAAAGGAAAAGGTCAACATATAGTTGACCTTGAGAAGAAAAAAACGGTTCATTTATTCAAATTTATATAAATTCCGACGTGCTTCAATGGTTTTGTTACTCCACACACACAAACACACAGACCTGGGATATTATATATATATATATATAACTAGTGGGGTAACCCGTCATAAGTGACGGGAGCAAAATTCACCGGCAATTGTGCGCATGCGCGTCGTTTTTTCCTTTTTTTTTCTCCTTTCATTTCAATTTCAGTCACCCCCTCACACTTTTCTCTCTTTCTTTCCCCCGTCTACACTTTCCAACCTTTTCCCCTCACCCCCTCCCACTTTTCTCTCTCTCCCCCCTTCTACACTTTCCAAAGGAAAAGTTCAACATATAGTTGACCTTGAGAAGAAAAAAACGGTTCATTTATTCAAATTTATATAAATTCCGACGTGCTTCAATGGTTTTGTTACTCCACACACACAAACACACAGACCTGGGATATTATATATATATATATATATAACTAGTGGGGTAACCCGTCATAAGTGACGGGAGCAAAATTCACCGGCAATTGTGCGCATGCGCGTCGTTTTTTCCTTTTTTTTTCTCCTTTCATTTCAATTTCAGTCACCCCCTCACACTTTTCTCTCTTTCTTTCCCCCGTCTACACTTTCCAACCTTTTCCCCTCACCCCCTCCCACTTTTCTCTCTCTCCCCCCTTCTACACTTTCCAAAGGAAAAGTTCAACATATAGTTGACCTTGAGAAGAAAAAAACGGTTCATTTATTCAAATTTATATAAATTCCGACGTGCTTCAATGGTTTTGTTACTCCACACACACGCACGCACGCACGCACGCACGCACACACACACACACACACACAGACCTGGGATATTATATATATAATAAATTTCTTTCATAAGCAATATTTTTTTAAAAAAAACGTCAATAGAATATTGCGGATATATTCTAAATTTTCAAAACAATTTTAAGAAAACTAGCAACATTTATGTCCATGCTGTGCCCCGGGTCAAAATGTGAAGGTACCAACTACAAGTCTTGTGAGTAACAAAGTCATAGTTTTGCTGGGGTTTTACTCCCTGGGAACGTAACTTTTTTACCGTTCTCAATGTATGGTTACCGTGACCAGTTTTGACCACGGTAAGCCCACTTTTGGCCCGATTTGGCCCGGGTTGCCCACCACCCTCCCTGGTCCTAACCGACAACGATCGGTCGACGCTTTTTCGACTACAAACATTGTAGATTAATTACAAGTGTAAGTAACAAGTTGTTGGCAACAACTTGTTGGGTACAAAGTGAAATTGAACTTGTTTGTAACAAGTGTGTGTAGTATGTGTCAGCTGTATTCATTAAATAGTCGTTTTCGTTTTTTTGTGTGTAATTCCACAGTGTCAAAAATGTCTAAAAAGTGTTGCATTAGGAAATAATCTGTGTATTTCAAAAGAAATACGAGATAGTTAAGAGCCTAGATACAGCGTTTAGTTCAAAATTTCTTCGAGTGCAGGCGCAGCGATCGTTTTTTGATTGAAAAACGGGTTTTTTAATGTTTTTTCTCCAGGTTTGAAGTCACATAATAATTAATAGAACAATAATTTCGCATGCTAAGCTTATAAAAAGGAAACATCGTGAAGGCAATAGTTCAATGCACGTGCTAATTTTTATGTGATTGTTCTTAGTCGTTTTTAATGGGAGTTCTTCAACTGTTTGGGTGACGGTTTTTTGGTCCTATGGAACTTAACATGGAGTTAAAAAAAACATAAGATTTTGAACCTTGTTTAAAAATAGAAGGACCTTTTCAAAAAATTATATAAGTCGAGCACTGAAAGAACAATACTTTTTATTGCATTTTGTGCTTTCCTGTATTTTAATTGAGCGATTGTGAGGCGATTTCTTGCAGTTTTAGTAACACCATATAAGAATACTCATTTGTCTTGTTGTCTTCTGCTCAAAACTACAAGATGGACGACGTGTATCTAGGCTCTTAAGGACATTCTGTTTAATTTCAAAACACTTGTAAAATGTGATTACGAACCCCAGGTACACATTTTTTTATTACAAGGTTTTATTTAAGTTGACATGGCCATTGTCCGTTTACACGAACTTGTATTTCTCCTATTTTAAACCAACTTCCCCATAAACCTAAGAGAGCTGAAATTTTGTACACTGCATCCTCTACTAGTGCGACCTTGGATCGATCAAATTTTCACAGGAGGATCTTCGAATGACCTATCCAGGATCCGTTATAAGAGGGTACCTTAAATAACGTACTTTTCAAATTCAAAATGCAGATTTAAGCAACGTACGCGGAAAAGTCACGGGCGGATATACCACATTACATATTATGGGCAGTTCGTCATATCTTAGTATAAATAAAAGTGTAACACCCTGTATTTCGGCTTCCCTGTATTACCATAGCCTTGGGATCCCTCTTGCCCCAAATGCTGCCTTTCCGCCCCTTTCGTTACCCTCTAAGACCTCAAAGAATAGTGTAACACCCTGTATTTCGGCTTCTCTGTATTAACATAGCCTTGGGATCCCTCTTGCCCCAAGTGCCACATTTCCGCCCCTTTCGTTACCCTCTAAGACCTTAAAGTATAGTCACATACTGGTTCCGGTGTCGGCGGATGGATACCCATCGAGGCACGGTCCCTTGGGCATGGGTGCACCTGTGGAGGTGCACACAAGCTCTAGGTATAAAGGTCTGTGTTTCGATTGATTTGGAGTTCATTCTCTGATATCAAAATATGAAATAACTCATTTAATGGTCCGGTGGCTACGCAACGCCACAGTAGAAACTCTTCTCTGTTTAATGTAATTTCAATGATTTTGTGCATTAAATACGTAACTCGACAATCTGCATTCATCTCGCCTGTCTTCATTTATTTTCTTCCAGCCAACTGCGTCCAAAGGAAATACCAAAGGGAACGACCCCGGCACCATTCGGAATCAAGCCTAAATCACTTACACTCTCAGTATAAGGCGGTATCCGCCCCAAACTAAGAGGATCTAGATTTGAGTCCCGTAACAGGTGCTCTACACTGTTACAAAAGCTTGTACCGAAAAACAGTAGTTTTTATATTTACATGTGTTTTCTTATATTTGAGTTGAAAACCATTAAAAACGGAAAACTTAAAACACGATTTAATCAATGATTTTAACTCAAGTGATTTAATCTTGATATAATCATTTTGATTAAATCAAGCTAATACCTTGTACACACATGAGTTAAATGAATTTAAATTAAATGTGTTTAGGTGAATTTATACGGAATCCAGTTAACGACATGAACACCAAATAAAAATTGACTTTATTATTATTTTAAATTGAAATACTAAATCAATATTTTGTCAATAGTTTATATAATTATATTTAAGTATTAAACTCAATATTTTCAGATTATTAACTGAATAAATTGAATTCGACATATTGTCTTGTTTGGCCTTCACAGGGCTCTGTAGAACACGTTTTATTATTTAAATGCATTTAAATTATGAGATGTGTGTACTAGGTATTACTTTGCTGAGCTTCTCAAGTGCAAAAATGAAATAATGGGATGCACGCATGGCCCTCCTCACCTATGATAGTGAATGGGCGGAGGGGGGAGGGGCACGTTTCTTCTATTTTTCACCAGTTGAAATACAGGGTCCAGCAATAGGTACTGACGCATTTGTGAGCGCTGTGGTGGGAAGACAGACACTGAGTGGGGGACTGGTATATTGCGCAATAAATTTAATATGTTATGCAGTTTCAGTAGCCATGAATTCTTGACCTGTGCAGCAACGAATTTTTTGTGTTACGGTGTTCATTCGAACGGGAAGCATAATCGAGGTTCAGCGGCGATTTCGTCGAGAATATGATATTCCTAGGCTGCGATTTTTTCTTATGGGGATATCTGAAGTCCAAAGTGTTTGTTGACAGGCCCCACACATTACAGGAGTTGAGAAACAACATAACCAACGAAATTAGAGCGATCGGCCCAGATGTATTGCACCGTGTCATGCAATCTTTTCGCAGCAGGCTCCAAGAATCCGAAAGACAAGAAGGAGCACATTTGTCTAACATAATTTTTTTTAAAAAATAAGCATATTTGAAAACTGCATTATGTATAGAATAAATATGTTCCATTTTAATCTCTGTGTTTCAATTACTAAGCTGACAATCACACGATAAAAACTGTCAATACCTACTGCCAGACCCAGTAACGTCTTTATCATAAGGGCACACGGGGCCCGTGCCCAGGGCCCCCGATCTCACGGGGGCCCTGAAAGGCCGATATATTCGCTTACACGAAAAAAAGGAGCTCAAATTTTTTTCTATTTTTAGGTAGATACCTACTAAGAATTACCGTCAACATTTCTAAATTGAAATGTTAATCGGACACCAGATCAGATTTTTAAATTTTTAAATAATAAAATACCTATTACCTATTAGTAAAACTGATTAACTACGCCATCTAACGGTCACCTTATACACTACACAATGTCTACACATAGGGGCCCCCAATTCTTGTGTGCCCAAGGGCCCGACATGCCCTAAGACGGCCCTGGCCGGACCCTATATATTCAAAAAGTTCAAATTGTTGCCCCAGTAGAAACAAGGCATACTAAAGCAATTAAAAGTTCAAAACAAAATTATGCTTGGTATCTTTTCAAAATAACTTTTGCCAGTTTTGAGACATAAAAATTTATCATTTTTCTTTAAATAAAAAATGCCTTAAAAGTTTGATGAGCGACCTTAAATACAGAAATATTTCAAAGTTTTCAACTTAAAATATACCATTTTACATTAGTCTGCATTTTTCATTTTTATCTTATTGTACTTTAAAGCTAGTTATCTACATCTGTTAATGGTTTTTTTTGGGTGCTTGACAAACCAGTAAAATCATAAATTTACGCTCATATTATGTTGTCAAAAGTTACTTACTGTTAATTCACATGTTAATTCTGACATTTAAGTAACTTCACTTTTGAACTTTTAAAATTTAATGTTCTTCATTAAGAGCATACAAACACAAAAAAATGTGCTTTTAAAAGACAGGCAATTAGAAATCGAGACATACATAAGTTGGCTCCGCCCTTTTTATGACGAACACAACTTCTAATTGGTTGGTTATGTAGTCGGACGTCACCTGCTCCGTCCTTTTCAACGTCGAACCACACAACAAACCAATTAGAAGTTACCGGGCATCATTAAAAAGGGCGGAGCCAACTTCTGTTTATCCCGATTTCTAATTGCCTGTCTTTTAAAAGATGTTTTATGAATAGTTCATTTTCGAACTCTCGATTATACTGTTTTTTTTTTTTTTTCAGAAGCAAAATTTAAAAAAAAAAAACAAAGGTCGACTCTGTCCGCGACACAAAATCAGCGAGGCTTAACTAAAATTAATCTGTCCTGCAAGTTGCAATCTGTAACAACCTGCATTTCTGGGTATCCCCAGGCTATCAGTTCCATCTAAAAAGGAGACGCCCCCTTTCATTCTCTTTCACCACTGACATCTGTACATCCCAACGCCCTTTCATCCCTATTTGTATCAATGAGTGGATGAACACAGAGAGTAGGTGTCCGGCGACTCGGGTATCTGTTTACCTCTCTGAGGTTATACACGCACCCAAGTGTATAAAGTGCCAGACACCAGGAATACCGGTCTCCATTTATTTTTATCGCCAATGTATATGTTATGGGCCCGTAGACCTCGCAACTTAATCGTTCAAGTACACCTGCAATCAGCTCTAGAGCCATGTGGCAGGAGGTAACAACTCCCAATCACAAGAGGTTGTCAGTTGAGACGAGGCATAGACAATCCTCCTCAAATTGAACTCGTCCTAAAACAGAATTCTGTGAAGAATTATTCCATAGTCTAAATACATTCGTAAAGAAAGACCACAAATCTGGCATCAGTTCTAGCTCCTATTTCTCTAACAGCCTTTGGATGGCCATTTCTACATATACGGTGGTTTCTAGTAAGAATTCCATCTAACAATGATCTGTTGTCCGGAACTAGCAAGCGGTGAAGAAGGGCAAGCCTTTGTTCAGTTCTACGGTTTGCTAGTGATTCCCACTGAAGTTCATCTAGCACAGGGGTGCTCAAACTTTTCATCTTGAGGGCCACAAGAAAACTAGTAAAGCGGGCCACGGACCAATGAAAGAGACAATAACAAGTTTTATTTAAAAAATGGTTATAATACTAATACAAAGTAAACTATGGGCTTTTAGTCAAATTTAGTGCAAAAAGTGTAACTGTTTGAAAGATTTGACCACTTTTTTTCAAAATCAGGTGCTAACTTTGTTGTGTTAATTTGCAAAACAGAATGCAAATGACTATAAGTTAAGGATGTTCGCAACTGGTTCTTATTGATATTCATTAATGAAAATGCTTGCTCGTATATATATGTTGAACCGAAAACAACTAGCATTTTTTTGGCAAGGGTAACAATATTTACAATTTTTTGTGAATCAAGAGATCTATAAAAACTACAAACATCAACTTTTTGATGCAGTTCTTACAGTTTTGGGTCACACTGCAAATCTATCAATTCGAGTTGGGAAACCTTAAGAGCCTAGATCCACGTTCATCTTGTTGTTTTGAGCAGACGACAACGAGACAAATGAGTGTTCTTATATGGTGTTAATAAAACTGCAAGAAATAGCCTCACAATCGCTCAATTCAAATACAGTAAAGCGCAAAATGCAATAAAAAGTATTGTTCTTCACGTGCTCGATTTATATAAATTTTGAAAAAGGTCCTTCTATTTTCAAACAAGGTTCAAAGTCGTTCGTTTTTTCAACCCCATGTTAAATCCCATAGGATCAAAAACCGTCCCACAAACATTTGAAAAACTCTCGTTAAAACTGATTTAGAACAATAACAAAATAATTAGCACATACATTCATGTAGTGGCTTCACGATGTTTCCTTTTTATAAATTTTGAAAAGGTCCTTCTATTTTTTAATAACGTTTAAAATCGTACGTTTTTAAACTCCATGTTAAGTCCCATAGGACTAAAACACCGTCCAACAAAAGTTAAGAGAACTCTTGATTAAAAATGATTTAGAGCAATCAGAAAAATTAGCACGTACTTACATGTGTTTATTGCCTTCAGGATTAGTCCTTTTTCTAAATTTTAAAAGGGCTTTCTATTTTTAAATAACATTTAAAATCTTACGTTTTTTAACTCCATGTTAAGTCCCACAGGAGCAAAAAACCGTCACCCAAACATTTGAAGAACTCCCGTTAAAAACAACTCAGAACAATAACAAAATAATTATTACGTGCATTAATCTACTGGCTTCACAATGTTTTCTTTTTATAAGGTTAGCACGCGAAATTATTTTTCTATTAATTATTATGTGACTTCGAACCGGGAGAAAAAGCGTTAAAAAACCGTTTTTCAATCAACAACGATCGCAGCGCCTACATTCGGAGAAATTTTGAACTAAACGATGTATCTAGCCTCTTAAAGGAGCCTATATGTTTAACAACCAGGATCTGAAATTAAAGAAGGGTGACCCCGCCCTAATAAAGTTCTTTAGATTCTGAATCTGAAGAATCTAAATTCTAAACTCTCTCTAAACTTTCCTAAAGGGCATACATTTTTTATTTAAAAAAAAAAAAACGAAAAAAAATCTGAAAATTCAAAAGGCAGGCCAATTAGAACATATAGAATCATAGATATAAAATGTTGGCAGGCCACATCTGGCCCACGGGCCTTAGTTTGGCCAGCCCTGATCTAGCATGAGGGTCACACTGTCAAGAGTACGTGTATTTACCTTTAACGACTCTTGCATCCCTACACTGTACCTTTTCTATTTCATATGTTAGGTTAATTCGATAAGGATTCCAAATTGGTAAGCAACATTCTAATGGAGGTCTGACAAGAGTAAAATACCAGACCTCTTCTTTTCAATCCGTTTGTTTACATTATGATTCTGTGTGTGATTGCTCGGATTTTGAATAAAAATGTTTTTGCAATCGTTTCGCTGTCTCGGTCTTTTCGTTATTTTCTCGTCAAGAGGCTTTAGTTGTGTTTTAAAAGACAACGACCCCCAACCGACTCAACAAGAGGCCAATTCCGGTAACCAGGGTTTCGACCCAGCTCTTCGTATAAGCTCAAGAATAGCCTCCTGTTACAAAGTAACAGTAGTTATTCCCACTGTCACACGACTCTTGAGCTGTATTTGTAGATCTACTGATTTGAATTGGATTCAATTAAAAACTTTTTTTTTTTAAGTGGAGTCGATCATTTCAGATTTATTTTTTTCCCCCCCAACTAATAACCTATTGTCTTTTTTCGTTTGCAGGCTGAACTAAAAGGAATGTCCATGTCAGTTACTGGATATGTCTTTTCTTCATATGCTTTCGTCATGTTTCTTGCATCTCCATTTATGGGAAAAGTTGTAAGTCAATTAAATAATAAAAAGTTTGTAAAAGGATTCAATTTTAAAGTCTTTAATGTATTTTTCCTCTTAATGACTGCTTATAGTCAATTAAGAAAGAAAAAAAGCTAAACTCATCAACTTTGACATGAAACTTTATATTTAAATTTTAATATTTTAACAATCCCGACTAAGCATTCATTAACATTATGACCCATAACGGTCCATGGTGGGTTTGTAAAGCCAGTATTACACTATAGCAACCCTCCAATGCAATTCAACTTGCAATGCAACCTGTGATGTGACTTGCAACTAGAACTTTGTAATAAACTTCTATAACACACTCTATGCAACCTAGTTCCCAATTCCAAGTTTTCAAAACTTCGTTTATGACAAGGGGCCGACACATTCGGGTGAATCTCGTACGGTGTTCGGAAGCCATTTTACTTTTAATCCGCGTTTTACTGAATTTTAAAATTTCAAATTCTATTCTGGGTATCCAGTAAAATGCAGCTAAAAAGTAAAATGACTTTCCATCCACACGATCTGCTGTGAATCTTCTAGTGAAAATCGTACATGATTTTCTTCACTGTCTGCCCCCTTGGTTTGTGTCCATATTGTGATCAACTAAGAGGAAGTTCATAAACCAGAAGTGATGAAAAACCGGGAATTCGTTCAATGTTACATAGGTCATTTCCGGCAAACGGCCTGACTGGTTATTTGTCAGAAAGTTTACTTGAAAAGTCTCGCAGAAGTTGAACATGTGCAACTCAATGAGACTTTGACTCTAGTTAAAAGGAAAGTTTTATCAAGTTGCATGTCAAGTTGCAAGTGCTATATAAACATTGAAGTTGCATGTCACATTGCACATTTTATTGCATTAAAAGTTGCTAGTGTAATACTGGCTTAAGTGTAAACGCCGCCACTCAAACTCTTGATTATTCCCGTCTTTTCAGATGCAAAAATGAAGACAAACTTGGATGTGTTTTTAAAAACTTACTTGAAAATGGCTCAACTTTAAACAGATGATATTTTTTTAAAAAATCATTGTATCTAAAAGTTTATTATGAAAGACAGAGGCATGCTGGGAAAATAATTTGGCCCTGGCATTTTACACTGGATTTTGGCAATATTTTTTGAAAAAAAAAAAAAGAACAACCGGTCCTATTGAATACCGGCCCTTCTGGCCCATTTGTCCGAGCTGCCCCCTTTGGCCAGTCCACCTCTGATGAAAGATAGCAACACGAAAATACCATTAAGTGGTTGAGCTACCCTTCTAGTTTCTAAAACACTTTCAAGTTTCTCTTGAATTTACTTCTGAAAGATAGAATTATAATCTGAGTTCGAAAATCAGCTGATCATAAACACCATCTTAATTCAAAATGATAATTTGATCTTAAAACACGATTAACCCTTTTAATAAACACATTTTTTTCTGTGTTTGGAACTCTTGTTCTCTGAAGGGGTTTTAAGTTAAATTTCATGTGTTAGGTTTCTTTCTTGATTCTGAGTAATTAGTTTTTAGAACGAACTTTTACAAAAGAAAAATGCAAATGTTTACTTGAAACTAGAAAAATCATAACAATTTTGAAAATAAAACTTTTTTATGACAGTTGTATGACAGAAAATTATTAAAAATTATAATAAATGGAATTTCAGTGTATCTTCTCTGAAAAATATGAAAAATATTCTTGAAAAATATTCCAGATTCGAAAATTCGAATCTTCGCGTTTTTTTTCTTATTTCGAATCTTTCGAATCTTAACCTCAAAAAACTAGGGATGGGATATTCGAATCCTCAATTCCCGCGAATCTTGAAAAATATTCCAGATTCGAAAACTCGAATCTTCGCGCTTTTTTTCTTCTTTCGAATCTTTCGAATCCTAACCTTAAAAAACTAGGGATGGGATATTTGAATCCTCAATTCCCGCGAATCTTGAAAAATATTCCAGATTCGAAAACACAAATCTTCGCTCTTTTTTCTTCTTTCGAATCCTAACCTAAAAAAAAAACTAGGGATGGGACATTCGAATCCTCAATTCCCGCGAATCTTGAAAAATATTCCAGATTCGAAAACACAAATCTTCGCTCTTTTTTCTTCTTTCGAATCCTAACCTAAAAAAAAAACTAGGGATGGGACATTCGAATCCTCGAATCCCGCGTGAATCTTGAAAAATATTCCAGATTCGAAAACTCGAATCTTCGCGCTGTTTTTCTTCTTTCGAATCTTTCGAATCCTAACCTTAAAAAACTAGGGATGGGATATTTGAATCCTCAATTCC